>PISW01009024.1:0-65983 GCA_004023785.1 Mungos mungo
AGGCCTTCTTTGACCCTTGGCCACAGAGTTACGGAAGTAGCTCCACAGAGACGGCCCGATTACCACAGCCCTGTTTGTTTGTTATGCCGCTGTTCTCGGAGTCTCACGGGATTGTCTGGTTTCCCTTTCAGGGCCCCCTCCCCCGGGAATGCACCCACCAAGGCCCTAGGCTCATCTTGGCCCTCCTCAACTCCCTGCCTGTTTCCCGTAAGGCTGTACATAGTCCTTTTATTTCCTTGTGGCCTGTGAGACTAGTTTATAATAAACTCTTAAGAATATTATACATGTGTCTGGCGTGTCTGTTTAGTTTCAGAAAACTGTTGTTATATTGGGTAGAGTCAAGAAAGGTTGCTGTGGAAAAGGTAGCCCTAATCGCTGCTGCTTCCCTTATAAAATACCGTACAACACATTCACAGAGAAGCACAAACCTCTCTGATACCGAGAGAATTAGCAACATTGAACTACGAGACATTTTCCTGTATCAGACCGGCAAAAATTAGTTTGTGGAAGTAAATGCTCGTCCTGTTGGCAATGGTTGTGGGTTGGCAGATCCTTTCTGGCAGGCGCTCCTCTTGATAGCCTCTTGCGCGTTACTTGAGATAATATTCATTTTTTATATGATGAGGTAGGAGGCAAGCAGTAAAAATGAAAACCAGTCCCACTGAATGAGGAGCACTTTTGGTATAACTTTCTCCCAGCCTCACACCTGCATATAACCTAAGTTGGGAATCTCTGGTTTCTTCCACTGAGAGTCTATGTTCAGTTGATGGCCATTGAGCAGTACTGTAGTACTTAGGACATCAAGCTTTGGGGTTAAAGAGATAAGTGGACATCATTCTGGGGGGAGACAATTCTAAATGCAAAGGCGACCTTGAGAAAAAAGTTGATAAACTACTGGGGTGTTAGGGATTTCTTCAGGAACGTGAGGATGGTTCAACATGCAAACAGTGGAATACACCACATTAATAGCCCCTGATCATCTCAATACATGCAGAAAAAAACATTTGACAAAATTCTGACACTCCTAGGATAAAAACAGCAAATTAGGACACAAAGGAACTTTGTAAGCGTGATAAGTGGGTTTATTTGAAAAACCAGCCAACATAATAGAAGTGAAAACTCGCCCCTTAGTGAAAGGAACAAGTCAAGGGTGCCTGCCTTTAGCACTGCTGTTCAACATTGTACCGGAAGTTGTAGCCATGGCAACTAGGTAAGTACACAGAATGAAAGATAACAAGTTGGTTAAGCCAAAACTGAAATACCCCATGGAAGGAAACTACTAGAGATGATCAGTTCAGCAAAGTTGCAGGGTACAAGATCACACAACAATCAGTTGTGTATACGCCAGCAACAATCTGTAAAGGAGATTTAAAAAATTTTATATGCAGTAACATCCAAGAGAATGAGATACCCAGGAATCAGTTGAACCAAGAAGTTGAAAGATCTTGAAACATCTTGAAGGAAAGCCTAAATACACAGACGTCATGGTCTTGGGCTGGAAGACTTCATATTGTTAAAATGGCAGTACTCTCCAAAGTGGTCCACAGATTCAAAATTCCAATGAGTTTTTTCTGTTTGTTTCTTTCAGAAACAGAAGTGGATCCTCAAGTTCATATGAAGCAATAAGAGGCCCTAGTTAGCAAAACTGATCTTGAAAAATGTTCAGAGCTGATTGCCGGAGTCCAGCTCCAGCAGGTCCGGGGTCCCTGAAGGATGGACAGTGTCGGCGAAAGAGAATGAGAGACCCTCAAGTTTCTTTCTGATCACCAGCAGATCATCTCTGCTCTGTTTTGGTGTCTTTTTTTTTTTATTGGTCAAGCGAGAACATGACATCAGGAAATTCAATTTTTTACAGTGGCTAATTCTTTGTGATAAGATTTTTTTTTTTTTTTTTTTTTTAGTGAAAATGTGCAGAAACAGGTTTTACAGTATTTTTGTGGAATCATCCCATTCATTCTTGGCATCAGTCCCCCAGATTAAGAAAGTAACAAACTTCTCTTATTTTGCATGGGTTGGGTTTTTGCCAATATTGATGACTTTGTTTTTAATTAACAAGTTAACAACCGAGTCATGTAACACACAGTGAGTTTGAGTAAATCTTACAACCAAGAGAATAACAGGATGTTTTTAGGAAAAAACAGGGTAACACACATTATTTATTTATTTATTTATTTTGTGTGTGGGTTTTTTTTTAGTAGTTTATTCTCAAATTGGTTTCCATACAACACCCAGTGCTCGTCCCCACAAGTGCCCTCCTCCATCACCACCACCTCTTTTCCCCCCTCCTCCTTCCCCTCCAACCTTCAGTTTGTTTTCAGAATTCAATAGTCTCTCAAGTTTTGTGTCCCTCTCTCTCCCCAACTCTCTTTCCCTCTTCCCCTCCCCCTGGTCCTCCATTAGGTTCCTCCTGCTCTCCTGTTAGACCTATGAGTGCAAACATATGGTATCTGTCCTTCTCTGCCTGACTTATTTCGCTTAGCATGACACCCTCGAGGTCCATCCACTTTGCTACAAATGGCCAGATTTCATTCTTTCTCATTGCCATGTAGTACTCCATTGTGCATATATATACCACATCTTCTTGATCCACTCATCAGGTGATGGGTATTTAGGCTTTTTCCATGTTTTGGCTATTGTTGACAGTGCCGCTATGAACACTGGGGTACATGTGCGCCTATGCGTCAGCACTTCTGTATCCCTTGGGTAAATCCCTAGCAGTGCTATTGCTGGGTCATAAGGGAGTTCTATGGATCGTTTTTTGAGGAACCTCCACACTGTTTTCCAGAGCGGCTGTACCAGTTTACATTCCCACCAACAGTGTAGGAGGGTGCCCGTCTCTCCACACCCTCGCCAGCATCTATAGTCTCTTGATTTGTTCATTTTAGCCACTCTGACTAGTGTGAGGTGGTATCTCTGTGGTTTTGATTTGTGTTTCCCTGATGATGAGTGATGTTGAGCATTGTTTCATGTGTCTGTAGGCCATCTGGATGTCCTCTTTGGAGAAGTGTCTGTTCATGTCTTCTGCCGATTTCTTCACTGGGTTATTTGTTTTTCAGGTGTGGAGTTTGGTGAGTTCCGTGTAGATTTTAGATACTAGTCCTTTATCTGATATGTCATTTGCAACTATCTTTTCCCATTCTGTCGGTTGCCTATTCGTTTTCTTGATTGTTTCCTTTGCAGTGCAGAAGCTTTTTATCTTGATGAGGTCCCAAGAGTTCAGTTTTGCTTTCATTTCCCTTGCCTTTGGGGATGTGTTGAGTAGGAAATTGCTGCGGTTGAAGTCAAGGAGGTTGTTTCCAACTTTCTCCTCGAGGATTTTGATGGTTTCCTGTCTCGCATTCAGGTCCTTCAGCCATTTTGAGTTTATTTTTGTGACCATACACATTATTTAATTTAGTAATGGCTAAGATTAAAACATAGGTTAAGTTGGATATAGATAGGCTAGGAGTTACTTTATTTGGCTCATTAACCACAAGAGAAAGATGTTAACAAGTTGGGTGAGCAAGCCCTTTCTTTGATGTAAGCACAATGGGGGTGCTGTGTGTGTTAGCCTTGCACTTGGAGTTCTGGTTTCTTATCCATCCTCATAACCGAAGTCAGTACAAGGGAGGATTTTTGTAGAATGTGGACCTTGGGAAGGGACTATGTTCTGTCCTTGTCTTCTATTTCTTATCTCCAAATTAGGCTCCTTTTCTCCCGGCCGGGCTTAAACGCAACTCTTGGTTTTTAACCCCTTTGTAGTCTATGCTTTGAATCTACAGAGGCCTATTGGAAGAGTCTTTTCCATGAACATCTACAGTGATTTGATCTAAAATCTCCTTTGTAGAGGTGGGAATATGCTTCTCACGAGGTATCTGTGTGGGAAATATCGGTCTGATTTGGAACATCGTGAGGCCTAATCAATAACAGCGGTCCCATTCCCAATATGAGCCAGTAGTAGAAGGAGCTACCAGTTTCACTTCATGACAGGAGCCGTGCAAACGTCTGCCATTTCCTTGCTGTCACCGTGTCTTCCAGTGACTGCGGCTCCTAGCAGTTGATGTCTCTCACGTCCTGATTGAGAAACCTAGTACAAAGCTTCAGTAATCCAAGCACTGTGGTACTGGCGTAAGAATAGACATAGAGACCCATGGAATAGAATCGAGAATCCAGAAACAAACCCTCACATGTACGGCTAACTGGTTTTTGACAAGAATGCCAAAACCTTTTACTGGTATTTATCTCCAACGAACAGCGCTGCGGACAACCGGAGAGCCAGTGCGGAAGACCGGGGTCAGACCTCTGTCTCACTCCGCATGTCACTCTGACTCAGTGGATCCACAATCTATACGAGCTAAAACTATAAGCTACCGGAAGAAAATAGGTAAATCTTGACTTGGGGGTCTGGTGATAGTGTCTTAGATTTGATATCAAAAGAATAACTTTTGTGCATCAAAGGATATTATCAAGAATGTGAAAAGGTAACAGAATGGGAGAAAATATTTGCAAATCCTAGATCTGAGTTGGGTTTAATATCCAGACTCCAAGGAACTTGGACACCTCAACAGTAAAAAGGTTTAAGAACAAAGGAACAGACATTTCTCAAAGGAGATCTATATACAAATGGATAACAAGCGCTTGAAAAAGATGATTAGCATCATTGGTAATTAAAGAGATGCAAGTTAACACCACAATGAGCTACCATTTCATACCCAGTAGGATGGCTGTCGTGGGGAAAAAAGGGCTGGAGGGGGAGTAGAACCCCCCCCCCCCACCCCCCAGGGAGGACAGGGGAACCTGGGACCTTGTCCTCTGTTGGCAAGAACAAAACATAGAAATACCATATGATCCAGCAGGTCCACTCCTAAGTATATGCCCAAGAGAAAGGAAGATACATGTCAACACAGAAACTCGAATGTGAACGTTCATAGTACATTAATCATAATAGCCACAAAGTGGAAACACCTCAACTGTCCATCAGTGGATGAATAGATAAACAAATTGCGGGCTATTACATTCAATAAAATGTTATTCAGCCATAAAAGAAATGAAAGTATTGATACGAACTCAAAAACAATTGTGCAAAGAGAAAGAAGCCGGAGACAAGAGGTCACCTTTTATGATTTCCTTTTATTTGGAATGTCCGGAATAGGTAAGATCACAGAGGCAGCAGGTCAGACGGTACCGGGGCATAGGGATGGGGCAGAGGGAAATGGAGATTGATTACCTAGTGGATACGGGGTGATTCTACGCGGTGATGAAAAAGGTTTTGGACCTAGAGATAGCTGGCTAGATATTGCCCAACATAGGGACTATAACTAAACACCGCTGGCTTCTAATGGCCACATTAAAGTGGTTCATTGTATGTTGAGTGAATGTCGTCTGAATTAAAAAAGAAGGAAAAGAACTTTTCTTTGTGGAGAGTTTACTAAGGCTTTGTGTCGTGGGCGGGTTATTTCAGCAGAGGAAAAGGGCCAAGGAGGAAGGACGTCGGGAAGGTGAGCTTGGCAGCAGCTCTTGGCAAAAGAATCAATGGCCAGCTCGGACAGTGTCACAAGAACCTATCTATACCCCCCGCTGCACAAACCGCAAAGCAGGACTGAGGCGCCGCTTCCATTTGCCTGCCAGGTGTGCCCCAGAAGGGCTTTGTACTCTTAGCCTGAGCTGGAAGCCATAGACTCTTGTTTTAGCACACAAATAAACATTTTCCTCAACAAAGAAAAATATAATAGAGTCACACAGTACCAAGCAATTAGCAAAATAAAAATACGGGATGCTTAAAGCTATTCTTGAAAATCCATAAAACCCTCCTGAAGTATGATCTACATGGTTCTGCGTACACAACCGTATGCGGAATAATCCTTAGGAACTGTTTAGTAAACGAGAAAAAAAAAAACTCTGCTCAGACATCTGGGCATTCCAACTATTTTCTCTTGAAGATAATTCCTATGTCTCTGGTGGTGAAAGAGGTTTGGGCAGAGGATTGAATGTGCATTTTGACCTGCCTCTAGGCTTTTCTCAGCTCCTTTTTTTTTTTTTTTAATTTTGTTTTTATTAAGCCTCTCTAACATTAATTCAGTTAGTAAACTGGTCTCTGGCTTCAGGACTGAAAGAGACCACAGAGTAAAAGCATGAGGTTTGCTGTGAGTTTACATCCAGATTCTTGGTCGGACCCAGATGCATACTCTCCCAGAGTTTATATACGCTGCTGGTTTCTTTCAAGAATATTTCCTTGTATATGTGTTCATTTAAGAATGACTGTAGAAAAAATACTCGGTCCCAGCACCCTAAACATTCAATGTGAACCTTTGCCTACTTGGGTTTTGTGATCTTGCTATATCCCCAACTTTCTGTTTCTTTTAACATCAAAAACATCCCCAAACCTTTGCCAAATTATAATGACTTTCGTGTCTCATTAAGAGACTGAACATACCACCATTTACTTAACCGGCTCTCTGCAGCTGGACATTTAGCTTTCTCACTAACAAATAACGTGATGATCCTACTTGTGCCTAGAGATCAGTCCATTGTTTAGGCAATCCAAAAGGATTTCTGAGTCGAAGGTTGCAAATGTCTCCGTTAACTTTACTGAAACCTGAATTGAGTTGCCCTGTGGCAGAACCCCTACAGTTTTCACAATTCAGAATTGATAATTGTCGTGAAGAAGAAATCCACTCCTAGTCTGACAGCTGAAAATGATAGATCATTGTTACATCCTTGTGTTCTTTTTATTTCCAAGGGGGGGGGCGGATTTCTTTTTATTTATTTATTTTTTTCTCAAAGTGGTTGGATGGATTTTATTTATTTATTTATTTATAGAGTGCAGTGCGGGAGAGGAGCAGAGGGAAAGAGAGAGAATCTCAATGTTGTAGGTCAACTTATGGAATGACCCTCGATAATGAACATGGTGACCCAAAGTTTAACTTGTTTTCCAAGATTCTGTTAAGCAACTCCACCCCTTCACTAAGACCTGGCCAAGGTGAGGTGAAAGTTACCCAGTCACTGTCCCGCAGTATCTTAGGTGTCTAACTATGTTTGGTCATTTTAAAAGGACAAAGAACTTTAAAATGATAGGTTCCCGCCAAAACGACCATCTGCATATTACAATGTAACTGGCTTCCATGAAATGCTGTGGATTGTAACCGGTTAACTCAATAATGACGTATTCTGTCTATATAATCGCACTGCCGCCTTTGGTCGGGGCATCCTTACCATCAGGAGATCAGGTTTGGCCCCGCCGTAAATAAAACCATGCCTCGCTTCTATTCTATTCCGCGGCACCCTGCAACACTCAAGCCGTTTCCATGCTCAGCGTAGAGCCCCATGAGGGGCTGGATCCCATGACCCTGCGCGAAATCGAGTCGGACAGTCAACCAACCGAGCCACCCAGGCACCCCTTGTTTTTATTGTCAAGTAACCAATTTCCTCTTTTGTGTGTGTCTTAAAAAAAAAAAAAAAACTTCGGTGACACACGTTTTCCTGTTATTACGTAAGTCCTAATAATGATGACGGATGTATAGAACCTGATCATTCTTATTTTAGGAATTCATATTATCTCTGATTTCTCATGACTACAACCAGGCAGCCTTGAATATTGCATGTAAAAATACTTTTTCTTTGAATCTTCTAAGTCTTTAGGAGAGATGTTCATGATTCAAAGGCAGGCGCTAGAAGGAAGGAAGCTCTCATTGGCTGAATGGGGTGTATGCATACATTGGAGGAACTGCGGACTCGGCTCGGCCGGCTAGGTTGCCTGTGGGGCAAGGAATCTAGTTCCAGGGAAACAGTCATGGAAGGAAGTTCCCAGTGTATACCATTTAGAACATTTAAACTATGAACCACGTAAGCACCTTCCCTAGTTAAAAAAATTCAGTACATTTGAAAAGTTAAAAATGGTGAATAATGAATGTACTTAAAAACAAATCCACCAGGAGGCAGCATTGCTCCGTCAGGAAGCAGGCAGCCTCCAGTGTATGAGCTCAGTCTTGCACCTGGGCTGGGATTGTGATTTTTTTCCTTCCTCATTTTCTGTATTGTTCTAATTTTCTACAAAGACCCACACTGAAATAAAATACACTTTATTTAAGGAAAGAAGGAAGTGTCAAGCCCTGCCCCTCTTTGGTTGTGGGCCATGCCTCTGTATATTGTATAAATTCCTAAAAGTAGAATTATTGAAGAAGAGAATGGATACGTTTAAAATGCTAAGAGATAGGGGCGCCTGGGTGGCTTAGTCGGCTAAGTGTCCGACTTTGGCTCGGCTCATGATCTCACGTTCATGGGTTCAAGCCCCGCACCGGGCTCTGTGCTGACAGCTCAGAGTCCTGAGCCTGCCTCAGATTCTGTGCCTCTCTCCCTCTCTGCCCCGCCCTGACTTGCACACGCTCTCTCCTCTCTCTCTCTCTCTCTCTCTCTCTCTCTCTCTCTCTCTCTCATTCTCTCTCAAAAATAAACAAAAGAGTTTTTAAAAATATTGACAGATATATCAAATAAATAACCCTCTAATTGTATTATCTTGCACCATTTATGACAGTGTGGGCAAGTGCCTGTTTCTCACATCCTTACATCCTTGCCAACTCAGTGTGTTGTTACATTGTTATATCTTGTTCAAACTGATAAGCTAAAAAAACCCCTTGTTTTAATTAGTAAATAGTTATTAGGAAGGATAGTGATGTTTTCATATATTTAAAAGCAATTTCTAATTTTTTTTGGTAAGCGACTTCCCCCACTCTAATGAGGGCAGGGAATCCCTCCATGTTTTTTCCCATGGTTTTGTACACTCAACACATATTATTGAATGAATGAATGAAAAATAACTTTTCTAGGCTCTGGTTTCCTCACTTATAAAATGCCAGTGTTGTTTTGTTGGGGGGATCGACACCCCCTCATCCAGATTTGATTGAGTAGCTGGGACTCACGACCCTACACCTGCACTGAGGGGAAAGTGGCTTTTGGGGCAGAGCAGGCAGGCTCCTAAGCAGGTCTGAAAATAGCTTGAGAGAGCAGGAGAGGTGACTGGCCCATTTTATTGTGCTTACGGGGTGGGCTTTGGCGAGGGTCCCTTGAGAGGGACCACAGGTGCCAAGGGAGGGAGCCCACAGGCTTTCTCATGGGCTTGCAAGCTGTCAGCAGTGAAGCATAAAAAAACGAAGCTGGACTTTGTATTACGGGGTGATAAAACAGCGCCTCCCTGAAGATTAGATGACGTTATATACATAAAGGAAGTCTGTAAATACTTGTCATTCTTATTGTTCTTGAGTCTGTCAATTCTAATTTTGTAAAGGGACTTTTTTCTTTTGAAGATAACCCTAGAATATTTTTCTTCAGGAGTGGGATCTACTCTCATGATGATGTGGCTTGTCTGTTTCATCCCGGGGGATTAGCCACAGTGCTTTGCATGAAGTCAAAGAAAGAACATGCTCAGTTCCAGACTGCCTCGTGTCGAGGGCCCTGCGTAGTGCCGGGTGCTTCACACGTGTTATGTCAGGGAATGCGTGTTGACATGAAGGAGAGAATATCCCCGGGGTGTGGGCCGGGGAGGCTGGCTGGTAAAGCTGAACATATGCATGTTCTATGATCCAGCATTTCCACTCCTAGATGTGTGCCCAACAGAAATGCTGGCATATGCTCACAACAAGAAATATACAAGAACGCATATAGATAGCAACCCTGTTCATACACAATAGCCCAAACTGGAAACCACCTAAAATATCCATCGACAGTAAAGTGGATAAATTGTGGTATACAGCTTGAAAGACATGAAAGATAAATTGTAGTATACCCACACCATGCAATATTGCACATCAAAGAATATGACAGATCTACAACAACTCACAGCAATCTGGATGAATCTTCTATATAAAATGTCGAGTGACAGAAGTCAAGGCCAAAGAAAAGATACATATGTGCAATTCCATTCCTATAAAGCACAAGTGCTAATCTTTGCTTCTACAATTTAGGATTATGGTTCCTCCGGGAAGGGGCACAAAGGGAGCTTCTCGGGTGCTGGTAATGTTCTATTTCGTGGTCTGGGTGCAGTGGGTTCAGTCTGTGAAAATGCAGCAAGCTGCACAGTTTTGATAGAAATACATTTTTGTATGCATGTTAAGCCCCTATAAAAAATTAAAATGAAATTTTCATTGGGGGCAAATGTAAAAGGAGGCTTCCCATTATGCGAACTGTGGTAGTATCTGAGTGATGAGACTCTGGCTGGTATTTTCTCTTTTCTTTCTGTCTGTTTCTAATTTACTATAATCCATCCATCCATCCATCCATCCATCATCCATCCTCCCATTTAATAAGTATTCACTGCATGCCTGCTATGTACTAGGCACTGCTCTATTCAGTTCTGCTGGGTCTAAGAATGAACAAAATAGGAGAATTCTCTGTACTTGATGAACTTACATTCTCCAAGAGGGAGATGGACAGTAAATAATAAACATGTAAATAAATGATGTCAGATGGTACCAATTGCTATGGAGAAAAGCAAATCAGAAAGGGAGGCGCAAAGTGTTGTGAACATGGTACTATTTGATTAGAGTGGTCCGAGACAGTCCTACTGATCAAGAGCAGTGGGAGCAGAAACCTGCAAGAATAAGGGAGCAAACCTGGTAGGTGCGGCTGGGGATGGACACAAAGGATTCCAGGTGGGTGGTCCAGCCACTGCAAAGGCACTGA
Source organism: Mungos mungo (assembly GCA_004023785.1). Taxonomy (NCBI): domain Eukaryota; kingdom Metazoa; phylum Chordata; class Mammalia; order Carnivora; family Herpestidae; genus Mungos; species Mungos mungo. The sequence continues at coordinate 10,654 of PISW01009024.1, forward strand.
GGTGGGAGCGCTCTTTAATTTTCAGAGAACATCAAGAAGGTCACAGTGTCAGTTAACACATTTATTGCATGTCAGCCCCAAACCCACCTTTTGTAGGCTGGCGCGATGTTACGGTTTGTCAGTAGAGGGCGCTGGAGAAACACCGCAGGATGAGGGGGAGGCCTTGTTTCCCGGCTTCTGGTGCGCTCTCAGCGGGCTTCTGGAGCTCCCCTTACTTCCCCAGGGCCCCGGCTCCCACAGCCGGGTGGCCTCGGCAGCACCAGGCTTCTGCAGGGAAGACGGCTTTATTGGCACCGTCGCCTGGCGCCCGCGATGCACCGGCCATCGGCACCCCATGACCAGCTCCTCCCGGACACCTGTCTTGGGCAGTTTTGTAAGTTTCGAGGCAGATACCTCACCATGAATGGCTCTGCCTTGCATCCAGAGAGGGCAGATTTCCAGCGACTTCCACTCGTGAAGCACCACAGGGACTTCTCTACCAATGTTGAGCCATAGCATGTTCTCTCCAGCAGACATGATCTTGACCTCTTTGGGGGTGGGCGGGAGTGGGCTCCTGCTGGGGCTCTCTCCGCCCTAGGACTAGCAGCAGCTTGTTAACTATGAAATTCCTAAATTCTTTGGAGGGTTCTTTATTTCTTATTAGCCAATCCCCAGTCCCTCCACTTCTCATTATAGTCAATAATTCTTTATAGTTTGCAGATTACAGCATCGAGAGGAGTGGTAAGTAGGAGAATGATAGGAGAAGTCAGAGAGCAGCCAAGGGGCCCCCGGAGAACCCTTGCTTTCGCCCTGCATGAGATGGGGCCCCTCAAGGTGAGGGTGTGGACAAAGGGGTGACATGATTCAACTCACATTCTGAAGGCTCCCTGAATGGCCTCGAGGAGGAAGGAGAGAAGGGGAGTAGGAGCTGAGGCAGATTAGCCAGCGGGAGGCTACGGTAATATTCTAAGCAAAAAATGGCCATGGCCGGGGTCTGAGTAGGCTTGGTGGTGGTGCCCAGAGGCGTATGAATGCTGGGTATCTTTCGAAGGTGGAGCAGACAGGATTTGCATTGGATGTCATGAGATGAGAGAGAGAAACAGGGGTAAAGAGTAATTTCCAGGTTTTTTTGACCTGAAGGGCTGCAAGGAGGGAGCTCCCAACTACAATGGGAGGCGACAAGAACCAGGGCTTTGGTTTTGAATGTGTTAAATTAGATACAACACATTGAGAAGCATTTATTTAAGAAAGTCTACCAAACGTTGGTAAGACCAATGGGAATCCCTGGCATTTTAGCTCAGAGCAGCTGGTCCCCCGACTGGGGCGAGGCAGGCCATGAGGATTGCAGCTCTGTGGATGAGGGGCCAGACTTTTTTTGTAGAAGAGTGCAGAAAATTACATGCTCAGGGTTGATCTCACACCCAACAGCAAGGTTAGTGGCAAACTACCAGGCAAGGCCAACGTCCCAGCCTAAGGTCCCCATGCTGGTTGGGGCAAGCACCAGTCTGGGAGACCGGCCAGACATTTAACAATGAGGGGCGCCTGGCGGCTCAGTCAGTTAGGCGTCTGACTCTTGGTTTCAGCTCAGGTCATGATCTCACGGGTCGTGGGTTCTAGTCCCGCGTCGGGGTCTATGCTGACAGCTCAGAGCCTGGAGCCTGTCTCGGATTCTGTGTCTCCCTCTCTCTCTGACCCTCCCCTGCTCATGCAGTCTCTTTCTCAAAAATAAATAAACATTAAAAAATTTAAAAAAAAAAGAAATTTAACAATGAATATCTGGGAAGGAGGCAGCCAGAGTGGGTCTTGATAAGACCCTGGTAGTCCGGAAGGCTGAGGTCATACCCAAGGCCATGGGCACCTAGAGAGAGATCAGAGGACACACCAGCCAGCTGTTACAGGCTATTCTTTGCTGGTTGAATGTAAGGTGTTGTAAACACAGGACTTAAAAGATGGGGCCCACTTGTAAACTGCCTGACCTTTGCATTCCTGAAAACACCCACAGATTCATTAGCAGAGGCCAGAAACCCTGCTGGGCTCAAGGTGCTTCCAGAGCTCTTAGACTAATCATCTGCTGACCCAGGGATGACCTCTGGGAAGTCAGACTTAAAAACAAGGATTAAAAAAACACACCCCAAACTCTAAGTAGAGAGATCAGTCACCACAGTGCAAGGGAAATAGACTTCATAGAATTAATCCAGGCACACAAATTGAGGACACAAAGAAACAAACAGTGGTAACAATGGCCTTTCCAGGGAGGGATCAGAATTCAGTTGGAGCATTATCTGATGTAAAAAGGCTAGTCTTCCGTAAACATTAGAAGACATGCAACACACACACACACACACACACACACACACACACGTTAGGGAAATGCGACCTCCCTTCTCCCCCCAGAAAAAAACAAGAAAACAAAAAACAGTCAATACACACAATCTCTGAGCAAAGACTTCAAAGCACTGGCCTAACAGACCCATAGGACCCCCCTGCCCAACAACCACAGAACACAGTCTTTTTTTGTTAAGTTTATTTATTTTGAGAGAGAGATGGAGGGGCAGAGAGAGAGAGAGAGAGAGAGAGAGAGAGAGAGAGAGAGAGAATCCAAAGGAGGCTCCAAGCTATCAGCGCACAGCCCGATGTGGGACTCGAACCCACAAACCGTGAGACCATAGCCTGAGCAGAAAACAAGAGTCGGACACTTAACCGACTGAGCTGCCCAGGTGCCCCCAGAATACACCCTCTTCTCAAGCACACGGTAAGGTTCTTGAGAGTGGACAATATGCTACACAATAAAATGAACCTCTATCAATTAAATTCTTTAATTAAACTTTTTATTTTAAGATAATAATTCACACGCAGTCATAAGAAACAACGCAGAAAGATCCCATGTGCTCTTTAGCCCGTTCGCACCAATGGTAACGTCTCACAAGACTATAGAACAGTGTCCCAACTAGGGCACTGACGGTGACAGGGGTTCAGAGTCCGATTCAATCATCACAAGGAAGCTTGCGTTGCCCCATCACAGCCACACGGACTGTCGCCCTCAGCCCTCCTTGACCTCAGCCAACCACTGAGCAGGTCTCCCTTTCGAGAATTTTGTCATTTCCAGAATGTTACAGAAATGGACTCCTATACTATGTCACCTACCAGAATTGGCTTTTTTACTTGGCATAATTCTATGGAAATTCCTCCAGATTGGGCAGTGTCCGTAGTCCATCTGCCCCCTCTTTTTATGAACATAATTTGTTGTGAGATTGGCTTACGTACAACACCCAGTGCTCATCCTGACAAGTGCCCTCCTCCGTGCCCATCACCCATGTTCCCCTCTCCTCGCTCCCTTTCCACCCTCAAGTTTGTTCTCAGGATTTAGGAGTCTCTTGTGGTTTCCATCCCTTTTTATCTCTGAGTAGTATTCCAGGCTATGGGTGGACCACTGTTTTCTTGTTTTTGTTCTCAAATTTTATTTATTTATTTTGAGAGAAAGAGAGACAGAAAGAGAGAGAGAGAGAGAGAGAGAGAGAGAGAGAGTCCCAAGCAGGCTCCAGACTGTTAGTGTAGAGCCTGATGCAGGGCTTGAACTCACAAATTGTGAAATCACGACCTGAGCCGAAGTCAAGTCAGACATGTAACGGACTGAGCCACCCAGGCGCCCCTGCTGTTGAATTACTTAGCAAAGAAAGGACATCTAGGTTGTTTCCAGTCTGGGGCGGCTACAGATACGCTGCTAAACATCCCTGCTCAGGCGCTTGCATGCACACAAGTGTCATTTCCTGAAGTAAATACCCAGAATGGTGATTGCTGGCTTGTATTTTAGTGGCATGTTCCTTTCTCCTTTCCTTCCCTCCTTCTTCCCTTCTGCTCTCCCTCCTGTCCCTTCCCTTCCTTTCTTCCTTCCTTCCTTTTCACCTTCCCTTCCCCCCTCCCTTCCTTCCCTCTTTTCCTTCCTTCCTTCCCTTCTTCCTTCCTTTCTTCCTTCATTCCCTTTTCTCCCTCCCTCCCTTCCTGCCTTGCCTTTCCCTTCCTTCCTTCCTCCCTGCCTGCCATCCGTCCTTCCTTCCTTCCTTCCTTCCTTCCTTCTTTCCTCCCTCCCTCCCTTTCCCCCTCCTTCCCTCCCTTCCTTCCTTCCTTCCAAAAGCACCAAATTATTTTCCACAGTGGCTGTAACATTTTACATTTATTCCAGCAAGGTAAGAGTGATCAAGATTCTTTGCATCCTTGCCAGCATTTGGCATTGTCACCTTTTAAAAATTTTAGCAATTTTGTTGGTATATAGTGATACCTCATTGTGGTTTTAATTTACATTTCCCTAATGGCTAATAATATTAAATATCCTTTCATGATTGGGTTTGTTTTTTTTATTTTGCTACCTGTATATCCTCTTCATCGAAAAGGTTATGTCTTTTGCCCATTTTTTTTAGATTGCTTTTTACTGTTGGATTTTGAGAGTGCTTTATGCACTCTGGATTCTAGTTCTTTGTCAGATATGTGGTTTGCAAATGTTTTTTTCCCAGTATGTAGCTTGTCTTTCATTATTTTCACAGGATCTCTCACGGCCGCCAACATTTTGAATTGTGATGAAGTCCAATTTATCAAATTTTCGTGCTGAGATTTTGATGGCAGCTGCATTAAACCTGTATGTCAATTTGGGGATAATTGACTTCTTAACTCTGCTGAGTCTTCCAATCCATGAAAAAGAGATGTCTCTCCACTTATTTAAATCTGCCCTTGATTTCTCTCATCAGCATTTTTTAGTTTTCAGCACGTAAATCCATATGTTTTGTTAGATTGACATCTAAGTATTTCACATTTGTGGACTGTAAACGTAAATTAAAAATAAATTGTGGTTTGGATTGTTCAATGATAGTCCACAGGAATACAGTGGATTAAAGAATTGGTTCACATGATTAGGGAGGCTGACGAGTCCAATAGATACATCTCGTTGGTTTTGTTTCTTGGGAGAACCCCAGCTCACACGAACACCCCCATTACCACCTTCCCACCTTTCCTGCTTCAGGAAATAGTCTTGTAACCCACCGAGCCTCACCAATGAAGGGAGGGCCAGGGATCATTTTCCGGGAGAGTCTTTAGGCTGTGGCAATGGCAAAGATAACATGATCGGGAAGCTATTGGAAGGGTCAGGGTCAAGGTCATGGCCTCTGATTCTGTCTTGTTACCATCTAGGGACTGAAGGTTAGGGCTGCTGACCAATATCAAGAAGGCGGTGAGACGCAGGACACTTTAGGCGCATTGGCCTTTATGTCGTTCCCGGGACACATCAAGCTCGTTTCCACCTCGGTGTCTCCATGAATCAGACTCTTGGTTGCAAGCGGAAGAAACTGATCTTTGTTGGCTTAAGTGAAGGGGATGCTGTAGAAATTAAGTGCAAACTGGGGAGGGTGCTAAGAGACAGAGGAGACAGCGGGAAATATGGGATTCCACGAGTCTTCAGAGGGTCAAGCGGCAGGCAGCCTGAGACAGCATGGCAGATTGTATATTTCCAAAAATATCTACGGAAATACCTCCAGTCTTCCAAGCTCTTCCAGAATCTTCGCACTTTTTTCTTTAAAATCATGAGTTGGGTCTATTTCCTCTTGAAACTTGGAGGAACTTTGTAACCGCCTTGATGAATAGAATGTGGCAGAAGTGGCACTGGATTGTCTCAACCCTAAGGCATAAAGGCACTATGGCTTCCATTTGACTCTCTTGAGACGCTTGCCCTTCCACCGGGTTGTGAGGAAGCCCAGGCCACATGGAGAAGCTGTAGGGGGTGTTCTGGCTGACAGTCCAGCGTGCTGCTTGGCCAACAGCCAGCACCCACCACCAGAAATGTGAACGGATAAGCCTTCAGAGGATCCCAGCCCAGCCTTTGAGCTGTCTCCACTCCAGTGAGTCAAACAGAGATGAGCTACCCCTACGCAGCCCTGACTGAATGGCAGATTCATCAGCAAAATAACTGTTGTCATCATTTTAAGCCTGAAGTTATGGGTTGGTTTGTTGCACAGCAGTTGGTAACTGGAACATGCAGCCACTATGTCAGAGCAGAAACGACCTGGCTGGGACCCAGCGCAGGACCCCTGGGACACCTCCGCCCCTGTGATGCCTTCTGAACATTCCCTCCGTCCTGATCTCTGGAGAAAGCACGTGCCTGTCTGAGTCAAAGTGCCCAGCCCCGGCTGTGCCACAACGCAGGTCGAAGATGGAGATAATTGTGTCTCCTTCACTGAGTTGTTATGAAGGTTAAATAAGTTAATATGCATCAAGCACCTGAAACAGTTCCTGACGTGTGGTAAGCACACTGATTCGATTTTTATTTTTTGGTTACTATTAAAACGTGAGCTTGGATATCACTTCCTCGGGGAGTCTTTCTCTGATGCCATCATGGGGAGAGATACCGTCCTATCCCCACGCCTCAGGGAGAGGAGACGTTGGGTCTGGTTTTCTCTTTGGTGTCCATCACCGCATGTAATTAGCTTATTCACAGAGTTGTTTACGTGTTTGCTCTTATTTCTCATTTTACGTTTTGCACATTTTAAAGGGTTGTGTCCATCAGCTGGAAAGTCATGACCGCGGGCAGAGGGAGCTTGTAATGTCACTGCTCTGTCCCTGGGCTGGGCAGAATGCAGGTGGGCGTGGAGACACACTGTCCAGACCTTCCTTCAGTGGACTGCTTGTTGTCCCACCATCGCTGTCTGCTGCCTCAGGGACAGCCTTCCCTGTAGGGACCTATCTTGCCCAAAGTCATGCCTCTTCTGGGGCGAATCAGTGATGGATGGAGGCGTAGAAAGGCCCAGCCATCTCGGCCCAACTTAAGACAACTCTCAGAGGCCATGTTAGCTCTCCAGCTGCCTGTGGGGAGGGCCCAGGGTGTCACTGGACCTGCATCATGGATCGCTTCCTCCCTCTGCCCCTCCTGCTTCTTCCCCCTCCTTCCCACTGTGTTGACCCCTAGGTCATTACCCATGAAATGTCCTGCACTCTGCACTCCATCTCAGAGAGCCAGCCTCCTGGGAAGTGAAACCTGGTACAGCCAAGCCCGAGGAAGATGGGAGATTGGCACTTGCTTGAAGGATGAGGTGTCTGGAGCCATTGCAAGGGGAGGCCATCGTGGTCTCCCTGCTAAAAGGAGCTTCCCTTTTACTAAGAGTGGGAGATCCGCTCTGTTGTGAGCCCCCAGGAGCCCTTCCTGCCGCTCAGTCCCGAGGAAACGGCTGCCTGCTCTGAGCCTCCCGTGGCCCCTCTTACATGGACAGGATTAGCTTCCAAAACCTAGGCTTGGAAAGGGGGTCCTCCACGCATCTGGGTTCTCCAAGCTCTCATGCTGTGCAGACTTCATCAGAGAAACGCCTTCACTGAAGTCTTGGTCACAAGGATCACCCACCCCCCACTGTCTGTGTGTTTGCCTGACTCTCTTTTAGCAAAGACTCACGGCGTAAATTGTTTCCACTGAAGGTCGTACTCAGGAGAAGTCTCACTACCTGTTTTGTTATTGTTCCGATGACCTAAATTCTGTGACAAATTATAATTCTTGTGGCTATCTAGAACATTTTGAGCTGATTTCTATGACCTGTGCAGTTGTCCTCAGGTTCTGGTGGTCTCCACTCCAGTCCTTGTTCCAGAAATCTCTGTCCAGTTTTGATGCTAAAAACACGCTTGTGTGTAGTGTAAGCTGCTGGGGGTGTTTTGCAAAGTTAACACTGTTTTCATTTCAGAAAGTAAATAGACCCCGGGCTGGGGGTAGGAGACCCCCGATGACCATGATGAAAGGAGATTTGGGGCTTTGTCCTCAAGTGTGATCCAGGCTTGATGGCCTTTCTTCTGTTTTCAGCTTCTTCCTGGCAGCAGGAGCCCTTCAGGTGCCGGTCATGGGTCTTCATTGAGGAAAAATCTCCCATTGCTTCAGATCTAATGATTTCCAGAACATGACTTGGGGGTGAAACTTAGATGGTGTAAATGGTGTGTACATGGACCCCAATTCTGCCTCTAGTTCACCTATGGCCATGGACAAGGCTCTTCCTTCCATGTAAAATGGGAGTGGTGAGGGATGTGTGGGTGTCACCTCCAACACTTGCAGGTTCCTCTTCAATGCTGGGAGGACGTTCTTGGATCTGGATCTGGTCAGAATGTTGAGGAGCTGAGATAGAAGCAGTGAGAACCTAGGGGTTGGCCAGGGTGTGGTGGGCTGGCAGGGCAGGGGCGGGCAGAGCCGGTGGGCCATAGTCCCAGTGATGCTTGATCAGCCTCCCAGCAATGAGGGCAATTGATGAAGGTGGAAGAGGCTCCCAACATCATCCAGCATTGTCCAAAAGTCTGAGGGTTGCCGAGTCTAACACTCTGTTTTACAGATGGGGAAACTGAGGCCCATGAGAAGAAGAAACTTGCCCAAATTTACAAAGTGGGGCAGAAACTGAAGCAGAACTGGAGCCCAGGTCTCCTGGCTCCCATGCAGGAGAGGCAGAGAGGTGGACAGAGAGGGAACAGGGGCCATCTCCTCCCCTCTCAGCCCCTTGTGGTGGCCAGTCACTTGGCTGTGGCCACATGGATGATCACAAATCCTTTGATGTCTGGGAAGTGGGAGCTGACGAGGTCCACCTGCAGCTGCCTTGGGCCGCTCTTGGAGGGGGTGATGTTGAACTGGACCGAGGCCCTCTCCTGGGGCTCCAGGCTGGGCACACTGGGGAAAGGGGATGGGAGAAAGGCAGACCATCAGCCCCCTCTCCTTCCGAATCTGGCCTGCCCTCTCCAGAGCCCTTGGGATCAAGGACACACCTTGAGACTTGACATTTAGGCCTTGCCAGTAGGCTTTCAGCTTCATTTTTCCTTCCACCACTTCTCACCTCTTTCCACCCAGTCAGGCTTCTCTCCTTCCTGTGCCTTGAACATACCTTACATTTCCTTCTCTGGGCTTTCGTCTGCACTGTTCCTCCCACCTAGGATGCCCTTCCCATTCCAACTGCAGCCAAGGGCCAGATCAAGTCTCTCTTCTTCCAGGAGACCCTCCCTGACTGTACCAGCCATTGAGACCTCTGACTAGGAAGCCCTCCATGCTTCTTGATACCTGAAAAGCTTCCCAAATCATCATTTAAGGCCCAGCTCAAATATCAGCTCCATTGCAGCTTTTCCTTGGTTTCACCTCATCCCCAATTAAGGGCCACCCCTGATTCTCTGGACCCTGGGGATCCGTTCCTCTGCACAAATCACACTGTCCTCATTTGAAGGACCACCTGTCTGTGGGAACACCTCTCCAAGCAGAACCCCATCTGTCCATCTTGGCATTCCCAAAGTTGACACGTGGCTCAGAAGAGATCCTATGTTCAAGGAGCATGGGAATGGGTGAATGCATGAATGCAAGAAGGAAGGAGTGAATGGCGAGAGTGAGTAAGTCAATGAGTGCATGAATGAATGGAACATGTGTGAATGAGTGGGTGAAGAAACCGGTCAAGACTGAGTTGAGCAGATAGATGAAGTGACTGAATGAGGAATGAGTGAGTGGATGAGTCACCCAATGAAGCTAATGACTGAACGAAGGAAGGGAGGGATACAGAAATGAAGACTGATGTGTTTAGGCTGTGAGCTGGCTCCTGGGCGCCCAGAGTCCCTCCCACACTCCCTCCGTTGGCAGCATCTCCATCCTATGAGGAAGGTGGACCTTCCACTCCCAGGCTAACACTTACTTGACGCTGAGCTGTCCCTGGAGAAGGCCGCTGCCCTCCACCATCAGCACACAATCCTCCACCGTCTCCAGGAGGGGGTTGACCACCGTCACTTTCACCATGACTGCCACCCCCACCATGGCTGGACCCAGAACCTGGAGGGTAACACTTGTAAGCCATCCTTCTCCTCCTTTGCACTCCCCAGGAAGCCTACAGGGCCTGGCTGGGACGCTGGTTGGATCCTGGCATGGGCATTAATCATGGCTACCCCTTGCATCCACCCACCCCCTTAGTGAGCTCCATCATTATATCCATCCCTCTGCATCCATGCCACTTCTCCCCACCCTTGAGAGCTGTAGCCAGAGATTAAGACACAGAACCCTGGCATCTGACACCCTCCCCCAGCTGTGAAGGGGGACTGCCAGGAATGGGCAGTGCAGCCTGGATTCACCTTGATGGTGATGGCGTCCTCCAGACTGATGTCCTTCTCCACCAGGAACTTCTCTCCTTTGGTGACAAGGCACATCGCAGCCAACAGGATCTTCTTGTCCTCTGTCAGGTCTTCCTTATACTGAGAGTAAGATATTGTGATTGGGATCTTTTTCTCTGGAAGAGAAAGCAGAGGTAGGACTTAGGGGTCCACTGTTTTCTTTCAATGGACTCCAGTATGAGGAAGGGAAGTCCCAATTCCTAGTTACACTCTCTTTGGTCCTTGCCACCAAGCTGACATGAGCATTATTATTATCAGTTCACAGATGAAGCAACCTAAGGCTCAATTTCTTGTCCAATGGCAGACAGCAAGTATATCAAAGAGCCAAGATGAGGTGGGATTCAAATTCAGGCCAGTGGGCTACCCTGACACCACACTGTTTCTCTACAAACTCCCGGAGGTGTATTTAAACTTTCCCCAATCATTCCAGATGGAAATGCCTCAGTCCATTATGCACTCATCCCATCAGGAATCCACCCTCTGTTTATTGAGCACCTACTATGTGCTAGGTGCCAAGAAGAGAGAGGTTAAAGTCTGTCTCAAGCTTCCAATCCAGTGAGGAGGCCAACTTCTTCCAAGCTTCTTCAAATCCTCCCTCCCCATTAAGGCCCATCCTAGTCAGCTCCACCAGGGAAAGCCTTTACAGATCTCCCACTCAAGTGATCTTGTGCCTTCTGCCTTCTGAGCTCCCGTGGTCCTGGGACCCCCACCAGCCACTGACACCCTCCTATGCATTTCCTTCTTTTGAGCATGGCCACAGCTAACTGCCAGTTGTATTTGGATTTTGGGCCACCATATGTTTTTTTCTTTTAGGTACAATGTGTTCTTTCCAACTTACTCCAGGTCCTACCACCCCCCACTGCTCTTCCTGTGGTTCTGTTTCCTTCTTGTCCCGGAAGGCATCTGAGTTTTCAACATGTGGGAAAGGTCCTTAAAGGATTTGAACTTGGTTCACTCCATGCTCCCCCAGAGCACATCTGCATATAGTAGATGCTTCCTGAATGGCCATATACTGATCCATTTGTCAAAATTCGACACTGTTTTATGGGTTTCCTTAGTCCAGTTGGTCATTACTAAGAGAGTGCTTACTACAATAGCAATAATTAATAATGAGAAAAGCTGACTTTTACTAAATTTACTGCTGGGCAGTTGGAAGCACATTCATTGACTAATTCGTTCCATCCACACGATTCCATGAGCAAGTATTATTACCCTCAACTTATAATAATAAGTCAATAATACTGTCAGTCCCTACAATAAATCACATGTTCCTTAGGTTGTAGAAATTATGCCAAATACTTGATATGTGTTATGCCATTTATTTCTTATGTGGTGGGAGATTGGTGGTTCTCAAAGTGTGGCCCTGGGTGCGGTGGCATCGGCATCATCTAAGAACTTATTAGAAATGCAAATGCTAAGGCTCTACAACAAAATACTAGTTGAATAATATTTTGCGTGACTTGAATCCCGCAACATATAAAAAGAACTATCTATCTATTTAAAGATTATATATCTATGAAAATGATGCGAATGAAGAGCTTATAAAAATATTTAAAGGACAATGTGATGTGGAAAAAGGGAAGCACTAATGAACACTAAACACGCACAATTTAATTAGAGCTGTTTTGCAAAAGGCAAGGGGCATTAAAAATACGGAAGGTAAGCATTTGTAGGTGGGTGGCGGGATCACAGGTGACCTTTTTTTGAAATCCTTAATGAACATATATTACCTTTAATATGAAAAAAAATCCAGGAGAAAGTGTGTGTTCCTATTTCCTTATGGAGTGTTACTTTGTGGCTTGGGTTTTGTGAAAAGCAAAAAGCAAGAAAGTGAAAAGGTGTGTGGCATCTCCTTCACACGCATTCACTCCATCAAAACACACAGGCTTCACCGGAAACTGGCCCAGAGGAGTAATTTCTTTGTTTAATTGAAACCTTAGAGTTCAGAAGATATGTGGGGGGGGGGGGGGGGGAGAGGGGAGAGCAGGAGGGGAGGGAAGGGAGGAGTGAGGACAGAGAAGGGCTGCAGGCAGGCTGGCTGATGCGTGCAGAATGCTCAGGACAGGCCCTAGCACCTGCCACCCCATCATGACCATTTCTGACGGGTCCATGCCTTTCACATAGAACTCTTGAAGCCCGATGGTCTCTAGAATCACTGGGTGTTAAAGAGGCGACACAAGGCATATGCTGTGAAATGCTTCTGATAGGTATTTAGTTGAGGTGTAAATATTCACGCAAACTGAGATCGCCTCATCTTCACACATGTGTCACCAGATGGCCATGGGCTTTTATTATGAGTCTCATGATTTAGCCCCTCTGAGCTCACTTTTCTCACCTGTCAAGTGGGGACAAGAGGCAAGGTGCTGAAACGTCCCCATCTTCCCTGGGAAGGGAGCAGGATCCTGGGAAGCCCCACCCCGTCCCCCCAACTCCTGCCGGGTTCCTTCCCGCCCAGTAAGCGGTTCCCACCAAGCAGCAGCCTCCCTACCTTCCTCTGGCCCCAGCCGCACCGTGTGCGATTCGTGCAGGATCTCCGCCACCGGCCTGCGGGTGTAGAGAATGGTGGCGCCGCTCAGGTTGACTCGGACCCTCTGGGCCCGGGAGGTGAGATTGGCCAAGCACAGGGCCAGGCTCAGGTCGTGGCCCAGCATGGGCGGCTCCAGCATCTTGAACTTGCCGGTGACGCTGGGCTGGGTGGTGGGCTCCAGGAGGTCCTCGCGCCAATGACCACGGCCTCCCGCCCTGCGGACCCGGGTCCTCCTCCCAGGGGCTTCCACGCTGAACAGCTTCCTCACGGCCTTGCAGTACACCTGCCTCTCCTTCCGGGATCCTGCAGGCATCGTGCAAGGTGAGGGGGTGCCTCCTCCTCTACCCGGGGCTCCCAGGGCCCTCTCTGCCCATTTCCCTTCCTCTCCAGACAAAAGCACCATTTACAGGGGCCCCCGGGTGGCTCAGTCGGTTAGGCGTCCTACTTTGGCTCAGGTCATGATCTTGCGGGTTCGTAGGTTTGAGCCCTGCGTCAGGCCCTGTGCTGACAGCTCAGAGCCTGGAGTCTGTGTTCCGATTCTGTGTCTCCCTCTCTCTCCGACCCTTCCCTGCTCGCTCTCTCTCTTTCTCTCTCTCAAATAAGAATAAAAATAAAACATTAAAAAAACAAAACAAAAAAACCCCCACCATTTACAGACTGACAGCCCACCAGCCAGACGCACACTTTAGCCACGGGCACTGAGTTTGGTTCTAGACTATTCAAGTACATTTTAAGTCCGTCGCCAATAACTTCAGATCAGGAAATTTCACACCAAAGTGCGGGTCTGGGGCTTCCCTGACGGCTGGGTCTGAAGACTCAGGACAGGGAGAGCGGACGCTTCTGTAGACTTGCTATGGTGTGCCAGGCGCTAGAGTTCTAGACGCTGTATTTTTCCCCACGGAGGGCGGTACGAATCTCATCCCCGTTTTATAGATAAGGAATCCAAGGCCCGGGAAGTTAAGCAACTTGTAAGGGAGTCTGGCTCCAAATTCCATGGTGTTAATCATGGTCCCTTACCATTCTGTGCATGACGGTTATGGTCTGTCTACAGGTGGGTGATGGCTGTCCCTGGCGGGGATGTACTCTGGGGTTCTCCACAGTCCCCCCGGGAGCCGCCACAAGCCTGGTGCACTCTCGGTCCTGTCTACAAGGCGATGTGTGAGTGTAGGACCCCTGATCTCCCACCTGCCCTGTTGCGAGCACAGACTGTCTTTTGACCTCCAGACCAATGTGTCTAGCTGGAGCCCTCCCATCCGCACTGCATGCTGTCCCACAGGTGCCCCATGTCCAACAGAACCTGCTGCCTTCTGCCCAGTGGCATTCCCCCAGGGGACAAGCCAGAAACTGGCTGCATCCTTGATGCTTCCCAGACCTTCCCCTCCCACAACGGATCAGTCACCCAGTCCTGCTGAACATCCTCATTGATCTCTAGAATCTGCTGTCTTTTCTCATCAGACCAGCATATAAATTGCCCCACCAGGGACGCCTGGATGGCTCAGTCATTTGAGCAGCGGACTTCAGCTCACAGATCATGAGTTTGAGCTCCACATTGGGTTCTCTGCTGTCAGCAAAGAGCCCACTTTGGATCCTCTGTCTCCCCCTCTCTCTGCTCCTCCCCAATCGTTCTCTCTCTCTCTCTCTCTTTCTCTCTCCCTCCCCCCTCTCTCTTTCTCAAAATAAATAAACTCAAAATTGTCTCACCATTGGGCCAGTTTGCCTCAGATACTGTGGACTTGTATTTCTATTATTATTACGTAGCCCTCCAAGCCTCAGTGTTCCCGTCTGTAAAGTGGAAACAAGAGGCTCACTGGCAAGGCACAAAGCACTGTGCTCCCAAATGTCCCCTCCCTTCCTGGGGATATGGGGTCCACCCTGACTCCAGTCCTTTCCCCACCCTGATCACCCCCAAATCCGGCTCTGATAGCTCCGCTCCCCAACACACCGCACTAGTGTTGGTCTCTGACAGGTTCCTTTCAAGCAACGTCTTCAAGTGCCTCGAGACTAGGCGACCTCAGCTTGAAGGGACCTATGTGGACCCAAAGGTTCTTTAACGTCTCATGTTTTATTATTAAAATGTGTGTGAATTTTGCTCTCTGCTCCATCGTATTTTCTACTGTAAAATGTTTCATTTCCCTGCCAAAGATTCTAATGTCACTTCCTCAGGGAGGCTTTCTCTGCCGCTTGATTGTTTGGAACAGCCTTCTTCAGGGAGAATTCCATCACCTGAAATTCACCCATTTAAAGACTACAATTCACTGTTTTTACTATGTTCACAGAGTCCCCCACTCAGCCCCACAATCTCATTTTCGGACATTTCATCGCCTCAAAAGAAACTCTGTAACCATTAGTGGGGGCTCCTAACTCTGCCCCCGTCCACCCCAGCCCTAGGCAACTGCTAGTCTAATGTCCAATTTACCTATTCGGACAGTTCACTAAAGGGAACTATACAATGTGTGGCCTTCGGTGACTGTCTACAGAAAAAAATTAATGTTTATTTATGTTTGAGAGAGAGAGAGAGAGAGAGAGAGAGAGAGTATGCACGCGCGCACGAGCGGGGAAGAGGCAGAAAGAGAGGGAGACACAGAATCCAAAGCAGGCTCCAGGCTCTGAGCTGTCAGCATGGAGCCTGGCACGGGGCTCTAACCCACAAACTGTGGGGTCATGACCTGAGTCAAAGTCAGATCCTTAATGGACTGAGCCACCCAGAAGTCCCTGTGACTGGCTTTTAAAACATAACATAATGTTTTCCAAGTTCATCCATGTTATTGCGTGTATCAGTAATTGCTCTTTTCATTGCTGAATAATATTCCACTGTATGGATATACCACATTTTGTTTATCCATTGATGGATATTTGGGTTGTTTCCGCTCTTCAGCTATTTCCAATGATGTTGCTATGAATGTTCACATGCAGGTTTTTGTGTGGTTATTTGTTTTCATGTCTCTTGGGTATGTACCTAGAAGTGCACCTGCTAGGTTGTATGGTAACTCTGCGTGTAATATCTTGAGGAACTGTCAACCCGTTTCCCAAGGTGGTTGCACCATTATACATCCCCACCGGCAATGTACAAGTGTCTAACTTTTCCATAAGCTCACCGACGCTTACTGTCTATTTTTGATCATCACGATCCTAGTGGGTTTGAAGTGGTATGTTGTGGTTTTGATTTGCATTTCCCTAGTGACTAATGATGTTAAGCATCTTTTCATGGGCTCACTGGCTATTTGTATACCATCCTTAGAGAAACATCTATTCAAATCCTTTGCCCATTTTCAAGAAATATTTTTTAATTATTGAGTTGTAAGAGTTCTTTATGTATTCTGGATACAGGTCCCTTACTAGATACATGACTTGCAAATATTTTCTCCTCTTCCATTTTTTGGAAAGTATAATTTATGACATGCAGTTTTAATTTTGATGAAGTCCCATTTTTCATTTTTTTCTGTTGTCACTTGTGCTCTTGATGTCATAACTAAAAAGGTTTTGTTTACCCCAAGGTCATGAAGATTAACTTTTCTTTTAAAAGTTCATACTTTTAGGGACACCTGGGTGTCTCAGTCGGTTAAGCGTCTGACTTTAGCTCAGGTCATGATCTTGCGGTTTGTAGGTTCGAGCCATGTGTCAAGCTCTGTGCTGACAACTCAGAGCCTGGAGCCTGCTTCAGATACTGTGTCTCCCTCTCTCTCAGCCCCTCCCCCGTTTACGCTCTGTCTGTCACTCTCTCTCTCTCAAAAATAAACATTAAAAATAATTTTTTTTAAGTTTATACTTTTAGCTCTTACATGTAAGTTTACAGTTCATTTGAGTTCATTTTCACGTGTGGTGTGAGGCAAAAAGCCAACTTTTCTTGTTTTTCCACGAGGATAATCAGTGGTTCCAGCTTCATTTGTTGCAGCTGCTCTTCTTCTCTCCCCGCTGAATTGTCATGGCACCTTTGTCAAAATCAGCTGAGCATAATTTTTAAGGTTTATTTCTAGACTCTCAATTCTACTCCATTGACTTATATATTCTTTTTTACATCAGAACCACACTGAGTGATCGTATATTTACAGTAAGTTTTAAATTTGGGAAGTAATGAGCCTTCCAACTTTAGTTTTCTTTTTCAATTGTTTTAGATATTTTGGGTCCTTTGCATTCCAAATGGATTTTGGGATCAGCTTGTCAGATTTGGAAAAAAAGAACAAGGCTCACTTGGAACTTGGATAGAGATTACGCGGAGTCTTGTAGATCGGTTTTGCGGCACTGCCATAAAAATAAGCGGTCTTTCCATTTATTTAGGTCTTCAATCTCTTTCAACAGTGTTTTGTAGTTTCCAGCGTCTAAGCTTTGCTCTTCTTTTGTTAAATTTACTCCCAAGTATTTTGGTCTTTTTGATGCTGTTGTAAATGGATCTGCTTTTTTTTTTTTTCATTAAACTTTTGTTTTAATGGGTCTCAAAATTCTGTGGCAGAGTTTCGGCCAAATTGTTTCCATTAAAAAGTACTGATTTTAAAAACTACTATTAAAACTGCCACACACACAGAAAACAATTGGTCCACAAAACACTCTCCTTTCCTTCTGAAGGTTTTAGGACAATTGTTATCATTAACCAGTCTTTTCCTATTAAACTTAAGTGGCCAATTGACACAAACAGTTCCGAGACCGTTCTTCCACCACTGATCAAGACTGGGGTGGCAGGTATTGGGGACAACATTCATTTAGGCTTCTGAGCTTTCCGGGCAGACTTGGTGACCTTGCCAGCTCCAGCTGCCTTCTGTCCACTGCTTCGATGACACCCACAGCCACCGTCTGTCTCATGTCACGAACAGCAAAGTGACCCAAGAGGAGGACAGTCAGAGATGCTCTCAACACACACGGGCTTGCCAGGAACCATATCAACGATGGCAGCATCACCAGATTTCAAGAACTTGGGACCATCTTCCAGCGTTTTTCCAGAACGACGGTCAATCTTCTCCTTCAGCTCAGCGAACTTGCAGGCGATGTGAGCAGTGTGACAGTCCAGCACAGGTGCATAGCTGTCACTGATTTGTCCCTGATGGTTCAGGACAATCACCTGAGCTGTGAAGCCAGCTGCTTCCATTGGTGGGTCATTTTTGCTATCCCCAGCCACATTGCCTCGATGAACATCTTTGACGGATACGTTCTTGACATTGAAGCCCACGTTGTCCCCAGGAAGAGCGTCACTCAAAGCTTCATGGTGCATTTCAACAGACTTTACTTCAGTTGTAACGTTGACTGGAGCAAAAGTGACCACCATGCCAGGTTTGAGAACACCAGTCTTCACTCGAACCACAAAGGGCTGTACCAATACCACCAATTTTGTAGACATCTCAGAAGGGCAGATGCAAAGGCTTGTCCGTTGGACCAGTTGGTGGTAGAATGCAATCCAGAGCTTCAAGCAGTGTGGCTCCACTGGCATTGCCGTCTTTATGGGTGACTTTCCATCCCTTGAACCAAGGCATGTTACCACTTGGCTCCAGCATGTTGTCACCATTCCAACCAGAAATTGGCACAAATGCTACTGTGTCAGGGTTGTAGCCAATTTTCTTAATGTAGGTGCTGACTTCCTTAACAATTTCCTCGTATCTCTTCTGGCTATAGGGTGGCTCAGTGGAATCCATTTTGCTAACACCAACAATAAGTTGTTTTACACCCAGTGTGTAAGCCAGAAGGGCATGCTCACAGGTCTGCCCATTCTTGGAGATACCGGCTTCAAATTCGCCGACACCAGCAGCCACAATCAGGACAGCACAGCCGGCCTGAGATGTGCCTGTAATCATATTTTTGATGAAGTCTCTGTATCCTGGGGCATCCATGATGGTCACATAGTACTTGCTGGTCTCGAATTTCCACAGGGAGATATCAATGGTGATACCAGGTTCATGTTCGACTTTCAGTTCATCCAAGACCCAGGCGTACTTGCAGGAGCCCTTTCCCATCTCAGCAGCCTCCTTCTCAAATTTTTTGATAGTTCTTTTGTAGATCCCACCACATTTGTAGATCAGATGACTGGTAGGGGTAGACTTGCCCAAATCTACGTGTCCAATGACAACAATGTTGATATGAGTCTTTTCCTTTCCCATTTTGGTTTAGGTTTAGTGGTGGTTTTCACGACACCCGTGCTCCGGCGGCAAACCCATTGCGAAAAAGCAGATCTGCTTTCTTAATCTCACTTTCAGATTATACATTGTTAGTGTCCAGATGTACAATTAATTTTTTCAAATCAATGTTGTATTCTGCAATCCTGTTGGAATTGTTTTTTGGTTCTAATAGCTTTTTAGTGGATACTTAGGATTTTATATATACAAGATCATGCCATGTGCAAATAGAATAGGTTTACTTCTTCCTTTCCAATCTGGAAATTCTTCTATTTCTTTTTCTTTCCCCTCCCTCCTTTCCTTCCTTCCTTCTTTCCATTTTTTAAAATTGTGGTAAATTATACATAACATAAAATTTACCACCTTAGTAAGTGGACACTCCAGTGCCATTAAGGACATTCCTTTGGTTGTGCAATCATCACGACCATCCGTCTCCATAACGCTTTTCATCTTGCAAAACAGAAACCCTGGACCTATTCAATAATAAAATTCCTCATTCCCTCCTCTGTCCAGCCCCTGGCAACCCTTCTTTTGGGTGTCTATCCAGAAGTGGTATTGCCGGGTTATAGGATAATTCTATTTTTATATTATAACTTTAATATTATAAAGAACTTCCTTACTGTTTTTCCACAGGAAATGGAATCCACAAATATGATGTTAGTTATGGCTTTTTTTATAGATGATTTTTTTTTAATCAGGCTGAGACATTCACTTCTCTTCTTACTTTGTCAAGTGGTTTCGCCGCAAAGGGGTGTTGGATTTTGTCAAATACTTTTTCTAAATATATTGAGATGACCATGCAGCCTTTGTTTTATATTTTCTATTGATTTTGTGTACTTTATTAATTAAGTTTCAAGGTGAAAACCACCCTGTATTTCTGGGATAAATCCTACTTGGTTGTGACATATAATCTTTTTTATAATGTTGCTGGGTTCAGTTTTATAGTGTTTTTGTTGACGATTTTTGCTTCTACATTCTTAAGGAGTATTGGTCTCTAGTTTTCTTGTGATATCATCGGGTTTTTGTATCAGGATAATACTAAGCTCATAAAATGAATTGGGAAGTGTGCCCTCTTCTTTTATTTTTTTTTGAAAGACGTTTGAGGAATTTATATTAATTCTTTCAGTGTTGGGTACAATTTACCAGTGATGTCATCTGGACCTGGTCTTTTCTTTGTAGGAGGCTTTTGGTTACCAGTTAAAATCCCTTTTCTTTTTTTAAAAATACATTTTTTAATGCTTATTTATATTTAGTAGAGAGAGGGAGAGAGTCAGTGCATGAACGGGGGAGGGGCAGAGGGAGAAGGAGACACAAAATCTGAAGCAGGCTCCAGGCTCTGAGCTGTCAGCACAGAGCTCAATGCGGGGCTCAAACTCACGAAGTGTGAAATCATAACCTGTGCCGAAGGCAGGCACTTAACCGACTGAGCTACCCAGGTGCCCCTCTTTTCTTGTTATACATCCATTTAGAAATTCCGTTTCTTCTTGAGGCAGTTATGGCAATTCCTGGAGGAATCTGTCTGTTTTATCTCGCGCTATCTACTATCTGAGGACAGCCAGCGTGTTATTTGTACGTACGGTTTCCTTGGCTCAGAGGGCTTGTTCTCTCACGGCCCAGCGCACAGGCTGACTCAGGGGTAGGAGCAAAGCCCACAGCATCCAGGGGCTCTGAATCTTTGTGCCCTAGTGTGTGTGTCCTACTTTGGCAGACAGAGCGAGCAGATGGGCCCGAGGCCCTGGCGCCCCCCCTCCAGCATGGGCTTCCCGTGGCTTGGATAAACAGCACTATGTGCAGTGGGTCTGGGATCAGATGCAGAATGCCTTCCCGCCCCTTCATCTCCTGGTTAAGTCTTGTTGCCTTCAGTCTCTCTGCCCATGGAATGCCTTTCCTGACCCTTCCCCTCTGGCTGAGTCAGGACTCCCTTCCCTGTGCTCCTTCAGCCTTCTGGCCTCCCCAGCACAGCGCTGACCACCCCAAACTGTCCTCACGCTCTCGGCTCACTGTATAGTGAGTTCTCTGGGTGCTTCTCTTGGTCCCCTGCCTCTGAATTGTGCCTGGCAGCCAGGAGGCACTCCATTTCTAGCACATACAAAAAAGCCTAGCAGATACATTGAATATCGTGGGCACTCACAGAAGGGAGGGGCAGTCTAGCCCGGGGGAGGGGAGAGAGGGTCAGAGGTTCTGAGATTAGACATCTGGTTAGAATCCCTGCTCTTCTGAGGCTTTGGCAACTCAGGGACCTTACCTAACCAACCTGTGCCTCAGTTTGATTATCTATAAAATGGTGTTTTTATGAATATTAAATAAAAGAGTGCATGAGCACTGCTTATGCTTCACACATTTCAGATGCTTTTGGTGTTATTATTGTTCTTACCAACTTAGACGTGAAGCCACGTGACCCACCTTAGGCGATCAATCAGTAGATGCACTAAGACGGTGGCCACAAGGTGGAGAGCAAGAGCCTGGGCTCTGGAGCCAGACTCACCATTTGCTAGCCCCGCCCCTTGCTGAATGCACTTCCCTTACAGCACCTGTGTGTTCTCATCTGAAAGCTGGACACTTCGCCAGTGTCTACCTTACAAACCCATATGAGTGCTTTAGAAGCACTTGTTAAATACAGGATGGTGATTTGTCCTGTGGCCATGGCTTAAGTTTAGGACAAAAGGCTTCCAAGACTCCATGTCTTAAGTTCCAGAAGCTCTTGGCAGATGGGACCAGATCAGCCTGCACGGGTTACGAGAGGCGCCACCTCGGTGGAGGCCTTGCCACCTCTTGCCCCATCCACAGAGCCCTGAAACAGCAGGAAGAGGACTAAGGGGGTGGAGGTCAGCAAGAGCGAAGGAAGTGCCCGTTCCCAGAGAAGGGATCGACAGAATGTTGGTGTGTGTGAGGGCGCGGGGGTGTTTACAAGAGTCAGTGGGAAGGTTTGGGGGTGCTGGCTGGGAAAGATTGGGGCTCGGCACTGCATCCCTGTGGGAGAGGTGTACCGGTCCTGTGTTTCTGGCTGAACAAGCAGCGGAGAACTGATAAGCCTTGGCAGGGGGAGGGCAGCATTCCAAGGCCTCTCTCTCACCTGCCTTTGAGTAAAGGCCCCGCAGAACTTTCGGTCAAAAGCTGCCATGCATCAGAGGGTGGGGGTCGGGGCATCTGCTAAAAGTGGGGGCCAAACGTCTCCAGAGATCAGCAGTGCCTGGGGTGTGTGTGTGTGTGTGTGTGTGTCCCAGAATCCTTGCCTGCCCAGTATAGTCAAAGATGGCTGGTCTCTTTTCTCCTCCTCCTCCTCCACCACCACCTCCTTCACCACCACCTCTGTCTAACCCTGTAGAAGACCCACACTGTGTTCCCAGCCTCAGCTGCGCAGCGCGATCAGCTGAAGACCTTTAACAAGCCTAGGGCCTGGGCCACACCCTCTAGGGGCTGTGGATCCATCAGGCAGGGCGCAGTGTGGATGGCAGTGGGAGTCTAAAAGTGACCATAATACCTTCTTTGTAACTCCTACCACCAAAAGTAGAGTCTGTTCCCCTCTGCCTGGAGCTGGGGTGGCCTTGAGAATGGCTTTGACCAATAGAATATGGCAGAAGGGGCAAGGTGCAGTCTCCATTGTCCCCGCTCTGGGAAGCTCGCCGCCTGTGAATGAGCCAGGGTGCCCCTACTGGACCAGGAGAGACCAAGTGGGGAGACGGGCCCAGGCTGTCCAGCAGACCCATTCAAGGCCCCAGACTCAGCAAGATCCTAGCCAATGCCACACAGAGAGTGTAAGCCATCCAGCTGAGCATGGCCCCGACTGCTGAGCTGCGGAATCCTGATCTAACAAGTAGCTGTTTAATCTATATAACGAACACGGCGCCCTGGGTGATTCCCGTGCAAACCGCGATGCTGGGGACTAGACAAGGGAGGGGCGCAGGCGTCCAGAGCGCACAGTGCCTCTCGTAGAGTAGCCTTCCGGGGACACTGGCTTGTGCTCAGGGCAGTGGAAAGAGCAACCCCTGCTTCAGGTTTGAGCCCACCCTTCATTATTCGAATAACGTTTTAATAAGCAGAATTGGCTGAAAATATTTGGATCGGATCATGGCATTGGTAAGAGACCTGTTATCCTGTGGGAAGGAGAGACTGGAAGTATACGGCTGGAGGTGGCTGTCAGGAAAATACACCTGCTTTGTTCTTGGATGGGCTCTTCCATAAACCAGCTCCCAGAAATCAGTGAATTTCTAGAATTCACTAGAATTCTTGGCAGATGGTAAACTGAAGCTGCTATTATTATTATTATTATTATTATTGTAAACTATGCCTGGTGCTGTGGATCCTAGGTGTTCAATAAATAATACCCACTACCATCATCACTATTATTAGTACTTATTATTCTATGTGAATATGCCTAACATAGTGCTTGGCCTAGTAAGTGGTCAGTGAAATGTAGCTTTTATTATTCGAGGTGGGAAATCTTCTACTTACACAAACAGAGGAAGCGCTTACTAGAAGCTAAAAGCGCTTGGCTCAAAGCACAGAGGCAGTGCTGAGCAAGGCAATCACTGTCATAACACCCAGGAAGGGGCCCGGCCCAGGCTGGCCTGTGGTTGTCCCTCTGCAGCAGACAGGTCATGTTGGGAGAATGAGAGAGGCCGCCCTATTGTCCTTACCTTCCGGGTACTTGTAGAGGCTGGTGATGTCCACGCGGGAGTCGCTGCCCACGGCCTTGGTGCTAATGCACCTCCCGATCTTCTTGGTGTCCGAGTACACCCGCTCCCGGCTCTCATCTTCATGCCACAGCCAGGTGATGTAGTCAGCGTTGACCTCCGCAAACACAAAGGGGCCATCGTGGGCCAGGTGCACGTCGCCCTCGCGGATGGCGGTGACTGAGGCTGGGCCGCACCGGAACACGCCTGGGCAGAAGGGATGAGGGTGAGCAGAATGGGTGGGGAAAAGCGGGGGTCCGGGACCCGCCCGGCTGAGCCCGTACCTTCGCTCTCCTCCTGGGGGGTGGCGTCCAGAACCTGCCAGCCGTTGTAAGAGGGGCCCAGGTCCTGACGGGCAAACCAGCTCTCATTCCAGACATGGAAATTCCTGCCACAGAGAGAGGATGAGGCAGGGAGGCCTTCAGTGAGACAGGCAAGTTCCTACTGTGAGCCAGGCCCTGGGCCCAAACTCTGTGGGACCGTGGCTGAATCTTATGACATTCAAGGAACCATAATGATGAACAGTTTTATATATAATTTGATATGTATATGTATGTATGTATGTATATATGTATGTGTATATATATTCCATGTTTTCGTAGGTATATGTAGGTATGTATGTTGTCCAAGTTACCACAAATATAATCACAAATGACACAGCAGATTTGCCCTCATGCAGCTTACATTCTAACAAAGGAGAAGGATGGGGAGGCACCAAAAATAAGCAAAGAGATAATTAAAACAAATGCAACAATAAATACTGTGAAGAAAGAGAGAGACCTGATTAGAGAGTAACTGCTGGAGACCTGTTCTAGGAAAATGGCATCTAAGGTGAGGCTTAAATAAGAAAGGATTAGTCACTGGAAAAGTGAAAGGAACAGTGTTCTGGGTGAAAGGAACAGCATGTGCAGAGACTCTGAGACAAGAAAGAGGTTTGTGTATTCAAGGCACAGAAAGTACGTCGTAAGTATGGGGCACCTGGGTGGCTCAGTTCGTTGAGCGTCAGATATTGGTGTCATGATCCCAGGGTCATGAGATCGTGACCACATCGGGCTCTGTGCTGAGCGTGCAGCCTGCTTAAGACTCTCTCTCTGCACCTCTCCCCCTACTCATTCTCTCTCTCTCTCAGAAAACCAAAAGTCCCAAAAACCAACCAAACAAAAAAACCCCCAAACAACAACAAAAAAACCCAAGAAGGTAGGGGTCAGATTAAGGAGTTCAGACTTTCAGTTTCCTGTGTCAAAGATGAGAATATGAGACAAACAAAGCAACGTGACATCATTTGCACCAGGTCACGCAGTAAGGAAGCAGGAGAGAGGAACCCAGGTTGCCTGTCCTGTCATCTTCATAGCTGACCTCAGCCCTCCTCCTAAGGAGGTAGTGATCTCTGGGGGAATATCTGAATAAACATTTGTGGGTAAACTGATAACCCGTGTGGTGACAGGGGCCCCAGCACCAAAAGCGTCCATTCTGTGTGACAAAAGACTTTTTGTTGTTGTTGGTGGTGGTGGTGGTGGTTGTGGTGAGAGGGGGGAGTGATGAGGGGAACCAAAAGGAAAGGGAAAGGGGGAAGGGAGGCAGAGAGAAGGAATGAGGGCGGAAGCCTGGTTTTTTCTGGTTTTCACCCTGCTTTTCTATACAAGTAGAAGACAGACAAGGTTCATACCTCTGCTCTTCCACTCACTTAGCTGTGTGGCCTTAGGCAAGTTACTTATCCTCTCTGTGCCTCAGATTCCTCATGGACCAAATAGGGATAACATGTTAGCTTGCTCGCAAGGCTGTCTGGAGGAACACAGGAGTTGGTGTATGTCCAGCACTTAGAACTGGGCCTGCCATGGACTTGGTGCTCACTGGGCATGATGTTATCATTATTAAAATTTTTTTATTTCTTTTTTAAAATTTATTTTATGTATTTTATTTATTTTTGAGAGACAGAGACAGTGCAAGCAGGGGAGGGTCAGAGAGAGAGGGAGACAGAATCTGAAGCAGGCTCCAGGCTCTGAGCTAGCTGTCAGCACAGAGCCCAACGTGGGGCTCAAACCCACGAACCATGAGATCATGACCTGAGCCAAAGCCAGACGCTTAACCAACTGAGCCACCCAGGCGCCCCCAAATTTTTTATTTCTAAAAAATGTTTATTTCTTTGGAGAGAGAGAGCGCATGTGGGGGAGGGGCGGAGAGAGAGAATCCCAAGTAGGCTCCATGCCATCAACATGGATCCTGACTTGGGGCTCAATCTCCCCAACTGTGAGATCATGACCTGAGGCAAAATCAAGAGTCGGATGCTTAACCAATGGAGCCACCCAGGCGCCCCCAAAATTTTATTTGAAAATTGTGAAACACAGAGCAAGATGAACAGTATTATGCTATGGTGCCCATACTAAGTAGGTAAAAAGCAGGGCAGGGAGAAGACTGTGAGCATGTATGTTCCGTGTCTGCAGAGCCTCCCTCTGAGGGGATGGGAGAAGCTAGGTGCCATGTCGGCTCCGGGAGGAGCAGGGGGGCTGGACTGGAGCAGGAGGGACACGTTTTACTGTAGCCCATTTTGTACATTTTGAAGGTGAATGGACATGCGTGTATTTCCCATTTTAAAAACATAAGTTAAAATGAATTGTTTAAAGGTCTCAGCTTGTCGGAGCTGAGGAGGGAGGTTGTCTCCCGCGTGAGACATACACATGGCACACAGGCAGGTGACAGAGAAGCAGGGGCACGACACAGGGGTAACAACACGGAGGGAATCTCGGTCCTCATCCCCAGGTCACAGGAATCTTGGGGAAGGCTCAGAATCCCATGGTTGGGGAACTAGGGTTCAAGGCAGTCTAATCTTGAGTCCCCCCCTTGGGCCTCTGGGTCACCTCTCGGTGCCTCTTATTCCTGCAATGGGGTCAGGGAGCCCGAGGGCTGGGCTAGGCTGGGGACCCAGGGGACTAGAACCTACCACATGCTGTCTTCTGTCAAGTCCTCCAGGGTCCGCCCGAAGGAGTCCACGTATTTGTCCACGCTTAGGTTCCTGTCCGTGTCATGGGCCGAGTTAAAGTTGGACACGACCCGGGTGGCGATCCCCAGGCACCTGAGGACTGAAGAGCAGGAGGCTGGCAGGGCGCCCCCTGCAGGTCGCGGGCCTCGTCTCTGCCACAGCCCCTCCCTGTGTCTGTTCTGCTTTGCCTGCGGCCGCTCTTGGAAGCACCTTCCCTGTACAACCTCTCAGGGGACTTCAGAAGACGCTATGTCACCTCCATTTGAAAAGCAGGCTCTGAGGCCAGCAGGAACTTGGAAGCCATATAATACCCATGTAACTGCCCACTCCTTTCCCGAGGGGACGGGAGGTCTAGGGGCCATAGGACTTGTTGAAGGGCATTCAAAGAGCCCGAGACAGAAGGAGCTGGGCTCTTTCTGCAAAATAAAAGATTGAAAGTCACGTAAATGAACTATCTGGTTTCTCTCATCATTAACCAGACTTCTATTTCCCCATCACCAATTAAGAAACACTTGGGGCACCTGGGTGGCTCAGTCAGTTAAGCGGTTAAGCAACCGCCTTCGGCTAAGGTCATGATCTCGGGGTTACTGAGTTTGAGCCCCGCATCAGGGTCTCTACGGTGCTCGAAGAGCCTCCTTCAGATCCTCTGTCTCCCTCTCTCTCTGTCCCTCCCCCTCTTGTGCGTGTTCTCTCTCAAAAATAAATAAATAAATAAATAAAAACTTTAAAGAAAAGAAACACATTTGAAAGGGGAGTGGGGGGTGGGCTCTATGCAAATATATGCAAATAAAGGCCAATGAGGGAGCCAGCCAGGCCGGGGACCTTCTTTCCCGGGTACCTGTGCACATGACTCCAGCGAAGACCCAGCACTGGCCGTATTTGACTGGCTTGAACCTGCCCTTGAACCACTTGCGCAGAATGGCCACGCTTCCGCGCCAGTGCAGGGGGCTGGTGCCGCCGCCATACTTGCCCTGCCACTGGCCTTGAACCACTCCCCGGTCATTGTTGCTGTTCACCTGGGCAAAGGAGGACAGGGGTCCGTCACCAGGCAGGGCCTCCCTCCTCAGGGTGTCGCCACTGTAAAACAGTCTCATGCTTTGGGCCCCCTCCTCATTCGGGGTCACACCTTACTTTTAAATCACCTGAAAATTAGGGGCATCAGCTATCTTAAAATAGCCACTTTTGGTACCATTCATTATTTTCAATCACCTTCCAGTGGGATTCTCGATTGCTAAAAATTACCTATGATTTTATAGCATTTCCTTTTCTAGATGATCTGTTTTGGGGAGTGTTGCAGGTCTAAGTATAGAGACCGCTAACAGTCATTAAATGCTTATGATGTGCCAAGCACTATTCGAAGGGCTCTGTGCACACTATACTAACCCATTTTAAAGCAGGTTTTGTTATTTTCCTTTTTTTTCCAGCGAGAAAACAAGATTAAGAGAGGTTAAGGGATCTGAGTCACATAGCAAGTTAGCAAAAAGTGTGGGTGAACCCCAAGTTCAGGACTTTGACTTGGAGCCTGCACTGCTATCCCTCAGGGCTGTGACACCTTACTGTCTGGAACTGGTCACTGCTTTTGCGTCTCTATGTTCCAGCATCTCTCTGGGGGCTTGAGGAATGAAGGGTATCAAAGAAGGGAAATCAGCTTTATACATTTGTGGAATCACAGATAGCCGTCCGCTGATCTTAATGCCTGCTCGCGGGAGACCTGGCTATCTTTTGAGGAGAAAGCATTGTTGTGTATAATATAATAAAGATGGCATGTCTCCATGGGCCTGTGTACTCCCTTCCTGAATCTGGGCTGGACTGTGACTGCTTTGATCACTGACTGTGAGAGAAGGGATATGGTGCCAATTTCCAGGCCCAGGCCTTATGCGACTGGCAACTTCCAGTGCTGCTTTTTTAGGACGATTGTCTGGAGAGAAGCCAGCCACTATGTCTGGTGACCTTGAGATCACCATGCTGTGAGGAAGCCCAAGCTAGCCACATGGAGAGGCTGTGTGGGGAGACAGCCATGACTGGCCAGACTCAGCTGTCCTAACCCCCCCAGGCCAGGGGCCAGACAGGACAGTGAGCAAGACATCTTGACATTCCAGCTCCGGCAGACACAGCATGGAAGAGAACCAAAGATCTAGATGTCTAGAACCAAGGTCACAGATGTAGTGTCTCATCAAGCCATGCTGGCCATCTGCAGCCATTCGGATGCCCCCAGCTGATTCATCTTGGAGCTCTGCCCAAGTCCCTGATCTATAAAACCATAAGCATAATAAGCGGTTGTTTTGTGCCACTGAGTTGGGGGGTGGATTGGGGCAGCGATAGAGAACTAAAACAAAAGGTGACTTGGGAAAATCATAGGATGTGACCCTGGGGTTGGCTCAGGGACCCAAGAGGAAGCGTGTATGCAGGGATGGTGGGGCTCCTCACCATGGCGCTGATGGCCCTGGTGACGTAGATGGGGTCATGGCGGCAGGACACGTCGAGGGCTGGGTCATCTTGGTAAAGAGGATTTCGGTCCAGGATGGAGAGGCAGATGTTCAGAATGTCCTCCTCAAACTGTCCCCAGAGAGTCTGTGCTTAGAGGCCAGAGTCTCACCCATATTCCAGCCCCTCCCACAAGGTTTACCCAGCGGGTCCCCTGTGTCCTGCATGGGAATTTGCCTCCCCCCACCCTGGGACACCACAAAGCATCCCTGTCTCAGAAATCCTCCCTCACAGAGTCACCGGGACCCAGAAGCTCAACCTGAATCCTGTTCCTGTCCGTTGCTATAAGTGTCCCCAACATTGCCTACTACCTGCAGTCAGGTGTGTGGTAAATGAGTGACTCTGCAGCCATATCTATGTGGCCTGCACACTCCTTCAGTTCAAGTGATTTTTTCCAATACATTTGAATGAATTGACAACATTTAAAAACTGGATGATCTTGGGGGCACCTGGGTGGCTCAGTTGGTTAAGCATCTGACTCTCATTTTAGGCTTGAGTCATGATCTCACAGTTCATGGAATCGAGCCCCATGTCAGGCTCTGTGCTGACAGTGTGGAGCCTTCTTGGGATTCTGTCTCTCTCCCTCTCTTTCTACTCCGCCTCTTTCTACTCCCTCAAATAAATAAATAAACATTTAAAACCTGGAGGATCTTTACATACAACTTAAGATTTCAGGTCTCTGAAGTTTTCTGAAGGATCTTTGGAAGGTCCGGGGAACCTTGGGTTCCCTTGGCCACATGGCAGGAAGAAGTAGGTGCTGAGAAGTGGTTACCCCTTAGGCAGATCCCAGACTCTCCAGCACCTCGTCACTGCTCAGTCCCTTACCCTCAGATTCAAACTCCAGCTCCCCAACCTGACAGTCAGAGTCCTTAAGGAGCCCAGCCAAACTTTCTCCAGGACACCGGAAGCCCAAGCAGACCTAATACCTCTAGCGGACCCTCCTCTGCTCCCTGACTCCGGCCTGCTGCAGGCTCCGCCCCCTTACCTGGCCAGGTTGTGATCAGCTTGGGATACCCAGCTACAGTATCATGAAGTCTCTGCCATCCCGGGGGTGGGTTTTCTTTCACACTTTTCTGACTTTCCTCTGCCCCCATCTCTACCACTCTGATGCCCCCTCCCCTCCTCCATCACACCTTTCGTTGTAATCCTTTATCTAGCCAATGGCTGTTAAGTGCGGTCCCACAGGGCACCACCTAGGACCTGGTTAGAAATGCACATTCTCAGACCCCACCCCAGATCTACTCAATCCGCAACTCTGGGGTGGGGCTCAGCCATCTGTGTGTTTTAAAGAGCCCGCCGTGGGATTCGGTGTACGCACAAGACTGAGAATCCCTGATCGAAGCTATTGATTCTTCTACAACGCACCATATCCAAAGCACCTCCCCCTCCCAGGGACCCAGAGCAGGTCTTAGCCCAGCTAATAGTAGATTAGTGAGTGAATGGATTTGCTCTAGGAGTCAGCCTGGCCTGTCCCTGCTGGGAGGGAGGAAGTGGGCAGACAGAAAGGCTCATGGCCTGACTTTCTGCACGCCCCGGCCTGCATCCCCGGTCTGGCCTGCGCTCCTGGAGACCTGCCCGTAGTTCCAGCCCTGGGCTCGGATGTGCTTCTCCACGCCTCGGAAGATGATCCCGCTGTCATTGAGCACGTACTCCTGTCTCTCCTCCTCTGAGTCCAGAAACACGTCGTCCTCTGAAAAGCAGTTGTTAAGCCCAGTGTGGGCTGGGGCTCTGGCCTGGCAGGCCTGGGGAAGGGGCTACCTCAGGGAGGACAGCAGGATGGTGCTGGGCGGCTTGGGACAGGAGAGGGCAGGAGGGGGCTTACAGGCTTCTAGGCTGCCTTCCAGCCAAGCCCCATTCCCCCTGGGGGCTCCATTCCCCAGGCGGGACCCCACCCCAACCAAGCCCAAGACTGAGGGACCATAGGAATCCTGACACCTTTGAGTGACCCTGCTCGATGCTGACAGCAGCCTCACATTTCAGAAATATTAAGAATAGTGACCCCTGTACTCCTTACGAGGTACCTCGTACATGACAACCATCAGCACTACGAGTTCTTGCCATAGTCCCAGGAGGTATTACTCTCATATCACACAGAAGGAAACCAAGACTTGTAGAGGGAAGCAGAGCTAAAACTAAGCCAAGGCTGCTGATGGCTAAAGCTGGGCTCTTGCCATTCCTGGGCCCCTCCTCCCACAAGGCCCCACCCCTGCCTACTGACCCCCTGCACACCAGAAACTATTGAGTCCTGCTTCTCTGGCACAAGATCCTGCTACCAGGTTCCTCTGCCCAGTGCCCACCTCTGCCTAGGCTCAGGTCTCACCAAGCTCCCTGGTGCTTAGCCTGTCTTCCAGGCCCCTGCTAAGGGCAGGCCCACCTCTGGGATAGCTTCCGGGAAAGCTTGTCAGTTCCTACCTGGGCACCATGGGTTGAAAAGGAGAATGAACTCTCCTAGCTTTCGGTCATTTTGTTTTCGGCGAGAGGAGACCCTGGTGCTCATCAGGTAGCGGCCGATGACAGCGTTGGGAGGGCTGGTAATGCCGACGGTCACGGCGTTCTCCGTCTCGGCCTCTTTCACCGCCGTCCAGTTCTCGCTCACTTCTGGCTCTGATATCTGGAACACAGCTTTGGTGTGGCGGTCCTCGGAAGCCTGGGGTCCTGGCGGAGAGGAGAGGGACTCAGGGGATCCAGCTGCCCCTAGGGAACCCAGCTCTGGAGAAGCAGAAAAGCTACAAGCCGAGAATGCCAACTTTTGCTCCCTGAACTGCCGGGACAGTGTTGGGGGCCACCTTGGCTCTTCTGATTCCCACCCATCCTCTGGATCTAAGAGAAAGTGACGGGGACCCCTGAAATCAAAGTCCACCATTTGTCTGGGAAAGAAAAGCTTGGGTTCCAAAAGTACCTGAAGAATTTCAATCATCTTCCAGAGCCCTAGATTCCTTGGTATGCAGAGAATTCCACAGCGGTCCCCGCATGTCCCCCGCTGCCTGCTGGTGGTGCCTGTCCGCCATCCCCAGCAAGCTGCCATCAAAAACCTCTAGGGTTTCAGAGCTGAGCCCCCCTGCAGGGACATACTTCCCTCAAGTTGGGGCTGATGACCAAAAGGTCTCAGGTCATTGGTCACATGACAAATCTTTCTGAGTGTAAACCAGCGGAGGGCACTGGTTTGACAGGTACCTGTCTCCACCGTGAAGATGATGGTCTCCTGGTCCTCCAGGGGTCTGTTCAGCTCCAGCACCAAGGTGAACGTCTGGCCCCTGCGCACCACCAGCTCAGGGCAGGGGAACTCCTCAGTGTGGTGGCCGACCCCATTCTTCAGGCTCTGCCAGTCCACCTCGGTGACTCTGACCCCTGAGCAGGGGGAGGACAGGGAGGGGAGGCCAAGCCCTTGACATGTTTCTCATCCCCATCCGCCTTGCCCTCCCACCTGCTTCCACCTGCTTCCACCTGCCGGTCATTTGCTCATGCAGGTACTTTTTATCAGAGGCAGTTGGTTCTGGTTATTCTCAGTAATTAGCGTTCCTGAAAGTCTCCACAAACACCAAGTTAGCAAATATGGAACCATTACTCATAGCAAATACAGAGGTAGGTTCCTGTTAGCTTCTGTTCAGAATTCTTTCCTTAGCTGATCGATATATAACCTTGTGTTATGTATTCTTCTGTTTATAGACAACTTATTTAATATATTGTTGATTCATTGATGTTGAATTCAGGGACAAGAGCACTATAATTCATGCCTGAATGAAATTTATCTGACATGCTTGTTTTCTCTGTAAGACACATTACAGCCTTCTGCATCTAGGAACATCGGACAGCACTTTAGTGATGCGCTTGGGGCGCTTTTAAACAGCAGATCCCCAACAGAGAGGTACAAACATGCAAACAACATGGCATTAAATAGACCTCAAAAAAAGGACACTGTTTACAGTATGAGAGTGGAAACAGGAAGGCAGGGTGTGGACTTTTTCAACCTCATCTGCAACCAAGCATGTTAAGTGACTCTGTTTTGCCTACTCTGCACCTGGTTGCGGATGATCGTGAAAGCACCAAGATTTGGAATTAAAAATAAATTTTAGGGGAGCCCAGGTGGCTCAGTCAGTTAAGTGTCCGGCTTCAGCTCAGGTCACGATCTCACTATTCGTGAGTTCAAGCTCCATGTAGCACTCTGTGCGGACAGCTCAGAGCTTGGAGCCTGCTTCGAATTCTGTGTCTCTCTCTTTTTCTCTGCCCTTCCCCTGCTCACATTCTGTCTCTGTTTCAAAAATAAATAAACATTAAAAAATAATAAATTTGAGCGAAGAGGTCAATTTGCAAACACGAATTCTGTGAGTATTGGGACGAGCTGTGTGTTCTCGGTCCCAGGCTGGTGTCTGGCACGGGATATTTTGGTGAAAAAAATAGAGGGGGGCTTGCGCTGGAGAGAGACACAGTGAGGCCATGTAGCCCAGCAGTTAAGAGCACAGCCTCTGGGGTCAGCTGACATGGGTTCAAATCCTGATTTGATCATCTGTTGGCTAAGCTACCTTTGGCTTGATCTCTCTGTAGACCTCAGTTTCCCCTTCTGTAGAGTGGTAATAATAACACTTTGTAGAGTGCTTGTGAGGCTAACCAGCTGTCAGTTAGAGCCTTTAGAACATAAGACTCCAATAAAGGTCAGTTATTATATTCTAGACCATCAAGGGTGATACCTCAACTGGTGAGTCCATAAAAAATTAGTTATCATTTGGATACATGCTGTCAAAGAAAAACACATGGAGAAGGGCGCCAAGGTCGGCTTGCTTGAGAAGGTGGCATGGAGGCTGAGTGTTGGGTCCGATGGAGTGTCTGCAGGGGAGAGGTGGGTGGGGTGCCAGCTTGAACCCAACCATCCTCTACCTGCATCTATTCAAGGCTCATTTATCCAGGTGTCGGGCTTTGTTCTGGGTGCTGCAGACTCAACAGTCCATGGAAACAGACACTGGCCCTGCCAACCAGGCAACTGACAGTCCAGAGGAGGGGGTTGGCATTAAGCAGATAGAGCTCAAACGTTGAAGAGCACGCTTTGAAAGTGTCTTCACAGCACGGCACCTGGTTTCCCCCCGAGCAAGTGATCCAGGAAGCCACGGTGGGAGCTGCAATGTCTCATGACCTAACCCCAGAAGTTTCAGGTTGTCCCACTGTGTGCTCTCAAGCAAGGCAGCTGCAAAGGTCTGCCCAGGTTCAAGGGGAGGGAACACACCCAACCCCTTGATGAAAATGGGTCAACGCCACATGGGAGGAACATGTTAGGTTAGATAGGTACTGATGTGACCATGCTGTGAAGTATGATCGGCCACGGTCAGGAGCCAATGAAGCAGTATCATCAAGTACTCCCCACCTGAAGGCACCTGCCATGGGGCTCTCGGCTCTACTTTATTTGGTGCCCCGCACACAGTTGGTGCTTAGTAATTGGATAGGTTTTATTAAAAAATTGTTTTGATGTTTTTTATTTATTTTTGAGAGACAGAAAGAGACAGCGCGAGCAGAGGAGGGTCAGAGAGAGAAGGAGACACGGAATCTGAAGGAGGATCCAGGCTCTGAGCCAGCTGTCAGCACAGAGCCCGATGCGGGGCTCAAACCCATGAACCGTGAGATCATGACCTGAGACGAAGCCAGATGCTCAAATGACTGAGCCACCCAGGTGCCCCTGGATAGGTTTTATTTAGTAAAACCTCCTATGAGCCACGCATTTTTCTAAATATTTTATAAATATTATCCCACTTAAGCTTCACAAAGTGCATCAGGGAATGCTGTTATTATCCTGACTTCCCAGATGAGGAAACTGAGGCTCAGAATCATACAACCTGTAGGTGATGGAGCTAGGAACCTGGCTTCCGAGTCTGGGATTGTGTGGAGCCCCTAGGCCCTGCTGCCTTTACCTTTGACCCCACAGGAGTTGCAGATCCCACATCCCAGAGTCTAAAACACAACATGGCTTTGGACCACACACATCAGAGCAGTGGCTTATCTGGATGAAGGTCTGGGGAGAGCTGGCCAAAATGTTTGGCTTTTTAAAGGCAGATTTATTTTTCCAGAGATGGTTGCAATAATATCTCCCATCGCTTGTGCTCTTCCTATCATATGATGTTGGCCCTGCCCTCATTAAGAAGTAGGATAAGGGTCAGGGCGCTTGGGTGGCTCAGTTGGTTACATGGCTGACTTCGGCTCAGGTCATGATCTTGTGGTTTATGGTTCTAGCCCCGCATCGGGCTCTGTGCTGACAGCTTGAAGCCTGGAGCCTGCTTCAGATTCTGTGTCTTCCTCTCTGCCCCTCCCCTGCTCATGTGTGCACTCACTTTCTCTCTCTCTCAAAAATAAATAAACATAATAAAAAAAGAAGTAGGATATATATTCCTTCCCCCTGAATCTGATAGGACTTGGGGCTGAAACAGACTGACACATAGTGACACGCAAGGCTAGACCATAAAAGTCGATATAGCCGGGTTCCTTTGAGTTGCTTGACCTGGGAGCCCAGCTGCCATGCCATGAAGAAAGCCAAATGACCCATGGAGAAGCCCACGTGGAGAGGAACCAAGACCTTTGACCCACAGCCCCTGAGCCCCAACTGCCAGCCAGGATCAATCTGGCAACCATGGGACTGAGCCATCTTGGAGGCAAATCCTCTTGCCTCTGGTCTCGTGCCTCCACTGATCCCAAGTGAGGCAGAGACAAGCCATCCCTACTGAGTTCCACCCAGATTTCACGTTTGTGAGTGAGAGAATGATTGCTGTTGTTTTAAATGTCCAAGTGCTGGGGCTGTTTGTTACACAGCAATGGGTAACCGAAACATGCCAGGGTGGGGAGCGCCCAGTAATAACTGGAATGGAATTTTCTAACAAGCCCAGTGGGATCAAGACCCAAAGTTAGAATCCATTTGATTGAAGTAGTACCATTAAATGTGACCTATCTTTCACACCCAGGTTTGGGTTGTCAATTAATACTTGCTGAACTTTTTAATGTGCAACTCTGGCATCTGGATGAATCTTTAGGATCTTCTTCTACAGTAACATTCAGCTTCTTTCCAATATGCAAATCTTAACTTAGAGGCTGATTGAGACTGTCCCCGGTGATGTGAAAGCTGCCCTGCCACCAACTAT
Organism: Mungos mungo; assembly: GCA_004023785.1. Taxonomy (NCBI): domain Eukaryota; kingdom Metazoa; phylum Chordata; class Mammalia; order Carnivora; family Herpestidae; genus Mungos; species Mungos mungo. The sequence continues at coordinate 46,638 of PISW01009024.1, forward strand.
GACAATAAGAATAATAAGGTGGGGGCACCTAGATGTCTTGGTTGGTTAAGCATCCAACTCTTGATTTCAGCTCAGGTTATGAATCTCACAGTTTGTGAGATCGAGCCCTACCTACATCAGGCTCTGCACTGACAGTGTGGACCCTGCTTGGGATTATCTCTCTCTCTCCCTCTCTCTCTGCCTCTACCCCACTCACATGCTCTCTCTCTCTCTCCAAATAAATAAATAAACATTAAACAAGAATAATAAGATGAATAGCTAATATATATATATTTCATACTCACCATGAGCTAGACATTATCCTCTGTGATTTACATTTATAAATTCATTTAATCCTGACAACAACCTTGAAGTAAATACTATTATTACCCTCATTTTACAGATGAGAAAACTGAAGCACAAAGAGGTGAAATAACTTTACAAAGGTCACACAGCTAATATTGGTGATGCCAGGATTCCGTGCCAGCCTGCCTCTCTGATGATCAAGGGCTGAGACCAGAAATGTCTAGTCTTGAGTAGCTGGGGTGTGGAATGGAGAAAACACAAGATTTGGGGCCAGACAGACCTGGACCCTGACCCCGGTTGTGCCGTCTCTCATGTGCCCATGGACAAGTCATCTCACCTTTCTGAGTCTCGGTGTCTTGATCTAAAAACTGGAGGTTCTGATAGCACCTACCCCACAGGATTCATGGAAGAAAGGCAAAAAGACTGCCCCCATGTGACATCCAGTGGTGTGGCATTTTGCCTGTAGCAGGCATTCAGCGAGTGTCATTCTCTTTCATCTTTCTGGAGAAGGTGAAGCCTATGCTCTGATACCATGGGCTTCTATCCCCTTTCCTGCTTGCCCGCTGCCTCCTCCCGTGGCAAGGCAAAGCCCAAGTCCTCTGTGCAGCCTGGGAGCCCTGAGGACGGCCCTGTAACAAATTCTTCCCATCCTTCCCCATAATTGGAATGGACCTGGCCCCAGGTTTACTCTTCACCAGCCTCTAATGATGATGGGTCGGTGATAGTCAGTTGTTAACAGTGCATTTGTAGCCACTCTACCCCTGGCTTCCATGACTCCTTGGGGTGCTTCTCCTCCCCCAAGGAAGAGTCTCAACTCCTCAGCCTGGTTCTTGAGACCCCCACTAGGAGGCTAGCCCACTTTCCAATCTGTCATCTCCCATTTCCCCTCTCATTTTCTTGGAGTCACTTAGACCAGGGTCAGTAGCCTAGGTCTGCCATTTGCTCATTGAGTGTCCTTCAGTATGACTTAACCTCTTTCATCCATAAAATGGGTATAATAATAGCTTTCTCTCAGCTCTAATAATGACATTGAATAAGATGACATGTGGAAAGCACTCAGCACCTATTAGGTGCTCACTAAATATTCATTTTGTTCCTTCTCTTGTTGCATGATGGGATAGTTTAATTTATCATGATCCACCACTTGGTTGGGCCACAGTGCTCAAATATTTGGTCAAACATTATTATGGATGTTTTTGTGATGTTTTTTGAATGAGATTACATTAAACTGGTGAACTTTAAATAAAGCAGATTACCCTCTGTAATGTAGGTGGGCCTCATCCAATCAGGTAAGGCCTTAGTAGAACACTGACTTCCTCTGAGCCAGAAGCAATTCTGCCAGTGATTGCCTCTGGACTCCAACTGCAATTCTCCCTTAAATCTCTAGCTGGCCAGCCTCCCCTGAAGACTTTGAACTTGGCACCCTCCATAATCATGGAAGTTCTCTCTCTCTCTCTCTTTCTCCCTCTCCTCTATCCTTGTCTATCCTCTCACTCTCTCTTTTAATGTTTATTTATTTTTGAAAGACAGAGAGAGCATAAGTGGGAGAGGGGCAGAGAGAGACACACACCGAAAGTGAAGCAGGTTTCGGGCTCTGAGCTGTCAGCACAGAGCCTGATGCAGGGCTCGAAGTCATGAACTGTGAAATCATGACCTGAGCCAAAATCAGATACTTAACCAGCCAAGCCACAGAAAGTGAAGCAGGCTCCAGGCTCTGAGCTGTCAGCACAGAGCCCGATGTGGGGCTTGAACTCATGAACCGTGAGATCATGGCCTGAGCTGAAATCAGACGCTTAACCAGCCAAGCCACCCAGACACCCCCCCCCCATCATCTATCTATCTACCAATCGCCTATCTATCTGACAAAGTGCAATAACATGGAGACCACCATGCTGGGGACTCTTTGAGAAAAGACCAAGATAGAGGTGTCTGAGCAGCCCAAGCACCCAACAAGGTGGGGAGAAGCCTTTATGATGACTCCACCCCAGCCACAGTCAAACTGCAGTGATGGGAAGACCTGGGCAGCAGCTGCATGGCTGGGCCAAGTGCCCAGGGACGGGGAGTGACAATGATAATAAATGACTATTACTGCCTGAAGCCAGTGTCTTGGGGTGATTTTTTTTAATGCAGCCATAGTGAGGAAAGATTTCAGGAATCATATCTCTATATGAAGAAACAGAAGGAGAAAGTCAGCTTAGAAAAATTTTATTTGGAGAAAAAAAATTCTTTTGTGTGGCCTCCTTTCCTTACGTAGACTATGGACCCAGGTGGCCCTCTCTGGGTCAAGGAACAATGGGGACCTCTGTGGCCTGGAAAAGGCAGTTCCTCCGAATCTTGCTTGCTATAGGAAACTGGAGAAGAGATGGGGACATTTATATAAGGAGGAGCTCAGGTAGAAAAGAATGGGGTCCCTAAACTCTCGCTTTTGAGGTTAAATATTACTGGAGATGTTTTTTTTTTAAGGTTTACTTATTTATTTTGAGAGAGACAGTGAGCAGAGGAGAGGCAGAGAGAGAGAGAGAGAGAGAGAGAGAGAGAATACCAAGCAGGCTGTACACTGTCAAACCTGGAGCTCAACATGGGGCTTGAACTCATGAACTATGAGATCATGACCTGAACCGAAATCACGAGCTGGATGCTTCACTGACTGAGCCACCCAGGCACCTGTGGGGTTTTTTTTTTTTTTTGATACATTTAAGTGGTCTTGATTGGAATTCTCCTGCTGATACCACCAAGTTTACATCTCCACTCTGATTTCTCCTTTGAAATCCAAATAATATGTTCAGCCATCTACTTGAAGTCTCCATTGGGTGGTCTTCTAGGAAAATCCAACCTAACACACCGAAAGCAGAACTCTCCATTTCCTCCCTACCCCATCCCTAATTCCCTGCGCTCCTGTGTCTCGGGAGATGTTGTCCCACCTGCCCTGGCACCCACAACCAAAACAAGGAATCTCTGATTTCCCCTTTGCTCTCACATCTCCTATCCGATCCATGATCCAGTCCAGATGGGACCACTTCCAAAACCTGCATCAAGCTCATCACACACCTCCGTCTCCACCACTACCCTAAGGCAAGCAATGGACATTTTCTTGTCTAGACTGCAACAGCCTTCCAACTGGTGTCCCCTTATGAGGAGCTTGGGTGATACTACATCACAATCCCCAGGCCTGAGATTCATGGAGAAGGCTAGTTCTAGCTAGCTCTCACTAGGCTGGGAGCCCCAGCCTGGCATTACGACTGGGGGATAACGACCAAACATGCAGGATGGGAACTTACACAGTTGACACGTGAGTCCCAAACTTGGAAGCTCCTTACAGCCTCTGGCGCTGGGTGAGCAAGCACTGGTTACAACAGCGACCCCTATAGGGCGATGGCTGGAACAGCAGCCCCTAGGAGACTTCCCCACTGGAGAGCTAACTCTCCTATCCGAGAGTAGAGTGGAAACCTACTGTGATTTAGCCGCTGTGGTTCTTGGTCAGGAACTTCTCTCTCAAGTCCCAGAATTCTGTGCTCAGGTGGCCTCTGTGGCGTCTGCACACACAGACCAGAACCCCAATTACCTTGTACATAGGACTGTCTAATAGCAGTGGGGCTGGGAGGGTCATTAGACGCCCAGGTCTTTCTTTCATTGACAGAAACTGAGACCCAGAAAAAGGACTTCTTCCCTGAGGACACTAAGTCAAGCCACACCCTGTTCAGGGACAGGCCAACACAGGATGCAATTGTTTGTGTGTGTTTTTTTAGGGGATGAGGTTATTGGGTGGTAATTATCTCAAGGCTGGCATGCCCCAGGGATTCTTGCAAGGGGGGTGGTTAGGAAGTAAAAAGAGTCCCTGGGCTCTGTGTCATGGGTTCAAGTCCTGGGAATCCCACCTTGGCTTCACCTTTCCGTGCCATAGTCCAAACATCCCCCCCCACGCTCTGGGCAAGAGCCTCATCACAGGTGGAGGCAAGAAGAGTGGAATGAGCCAGAACTGCCATTATGACCATTACTCTTGAATCTCAAAGACCACCTCTCTCACAACTTCCTGCCGGAGTCTAATTCCCTCCTCCGAATTTTCGGGGAATACGTGACCCTAGTTTCAGCTTGCATACCTATGATAGGTCACTCCTCCACTGCCCAGATGTTAACATGTCCTTCTTTCTACTGAACCAAAGACTTTCTTCCTACAAATTTTCCCCCATTTGTTCCCACCCTGCCTCTCCATTACCCCCACGGAACTCAGCCGTTCCTTTTGCTCTTTGCTGGTTTTGCAGAGCTGTTACCGAGAAATCCTGGCCTACCACCGCCCCCGCCCTCCGCCCCACGCTAGACCTGCCCCGCCCCAGGAGGTCACTTCTCTGGTCCTGGTGTTGTCTGTCTGTCCCTAGACTGCATCTCCAGTGATCTAAGCCATCCGTACTAGTGAGCATCACGCCCTCATGACCCGGCATTGGTGGGCCGATTGTCAGGGCTGGGCAGCCAGGATCCCGCTGGGAGAAAGCAACTATTTTGGTGGGTACAGCCCAGTTCTGCCTTAACTGGTGTCCTCCTCAGCCCTCCTGGGGATGCATGGGCACGGAAGAGAGCAGCCCAAGGCCAAGAGATACAAGAGATATGGGATGGGTTCCGGACCCCCTATTAAAACAAACCCAGTGTCACTCCCTCCACGTGCTCAGCGTGAATTCTGCGAAGACTAAGGCTGTGTCTCTAATCAGTCACCAAGGAAGCCCGGTCACAGTTGTTTGCTTACAAGTCTTTCTTCTCCACTGGCCTGTGAGCTCTGCAAAGGCAAGACCTGGGTCTTGTTCCCTCTGTGGTTTTTTTTTATGTCTTTTATTTATTTTTGAGAGACAGAGTGAGACGGCGTGAGCAGGGGAGGGTCAGAGAGAGAGGGAGACACAGAATCCGAAGCAAGCTCCAGGCTCTGAGCTAGCTGTCAGCACAGAGCCCGACGGGGGGCTCGAACCCACGACTGTGAGATCATGACCTGAGCCGAAGCCTGCCGCTCAACCGACTGAGCCACCCAGGTGCCCCTCATTCCCTCTGTGTTATCAGAGCCCCACTCAGGGCCCAGGGCATAGCAGAGGGTCAGCGAACGTTGGTTGGATGAATGAATGTCCCTCCCTGTCCCTTGGCTGGGACAAGGGTGTGAAAAGAGGAGCTCCATGGCTTCCTGGCACACCCTTGGGGATCAACACCTGTGCCCCGTCAGCTGCCCACACCCCGTCCTCTCCACCCACCTGTAATCCCCTCTCTCAAGCTGCCACATTCCCAAACCTGCTCTTCCTTCCTGTCTTCCTCCCTTCTGCAGTCATGGGACCAGGATGTGGGTAGAGTACCTGTCACGGGCTCCCTGTGAAATGTGGCCTAAATTGCCTTGTCTCTCTGAGCCTCAGTTTCCTTATCTGTGAAATGAGTCCAGAAGAGCCCTTAGGGACTGGGTTGTGGACGGTTTGCTCAATCAGGTGTCTCTGATACCCCCAGAACTCCTCTCAGCCCCTCCCCACAACACCCCCACCCCCTACAAGCCTGTGCTGATGTAAGCTTGTCACACAGACCCTTGGTCGGCACCAGGGAAAGGATGGGGGAGGCGATGTCCCACCGAAGACTTCTTTGGTCCACACCCGAGGCCCTGAGGACAGAATGGATGATGTGTTGTCAGCCCTGGGCCCCTACCCTGGAGACATGCTGGGTGACCTCCAGCCCCGAGCTCAAGGCCCATGGCTGCCAAACCTGAGGCTGGGCCCGCCAGACATAAAGAATGAGGGAGGCTGTAAGAGCACTCTCTCCGCCCACCCTCTCACCCCAAAGCCTCGTGGCCTCTCCATCTACCTCTTTTCCTTCTCCTTCCCACTTTCCTCTCTTGGCCTTCCTTTCCATGGCAATTAGGCACCCAATTTCAGAGGCACACATTTCAGTTCAAATTCAGGCTTTGTGGATCATTGGCTGTGTGACCTGAGGCGAGTGAGTGAACCTCTCTGAATCCTGGGGCTTGTGATAGAAGCCACCTCCTCGGGTTGTAACGATTAAGCGAGATAATTTCCATAGAGTACTTAGAGCAGTACCTGGCACATATCAGGTGCTCAGGAAGCATGCGTGTTATTAACCACATGATCGTCAGTATTTGCAGAATAACGGCTGCCTGCCTTTCGGATGTTCTGCCAGTTAGTGCTATCCTGAACCTTCTGTTTATTGGCTGTGTGGCCCTGGATAAGTTAATGGACCTCTCTGAAGTTAAGACTACCTTTCCTGAAAAGGGGCAATAACAATACTTTCCTCATAGACTTTTTGGGAAGGTGAGTTGACCACCATAAGTAGGGTCAGGAGAAAATGCATCTCCTAGCCCTGGAAATCCAGAGTGAAAGGAGCTATTAATAAACATTCTTGGAGGGCGCCTGGGTGGTTCAGTTGGCTAAGCGTCCGGCTTTGGCTCAGGTCATGATCTCACAGTTTGTGGGTTCAAGTCCCGTGTCGGGCTCCGTGCTGACAGCTAGCTCAGCGCCTGGAGCTTGCCTCAGATTCTGTATCTCCCTCTCTCTCTGACCCTCCCTGCTCATGCTGTCTCTCTCTGTCTCTCAAAAATAAATTAAAAAAACATTAAAAAATTAAAAAAAATAAACATTCTTGGGCCTCAAATGTCAGCCATGGAGAGCGGTCTCCCTTTGTATATGGGACTTAGCCCAGCACTGGGTCCACACTTAGCAGAAGGGGGTCTTCCTCCTCTCCCTGGATCCCTCCCCCCACTTCCGTCCACCCCTCCCTGTTCCTACCACATTGTTTTTCTTTTTACTCTCTCCTCTTCACCTCTTGTTTACTGCATGCCTCCGACAGCCTCCTGGCATTTTCCAGCTCATTCAATCTACCCTGTTGCTATGGAGAACTTGAGCTTCAGCAAGCAGAAGGGACTCTCCTGACCGCATGAAGTTTGGCATGTCATTGCCCCTGCTCTAGAGCCATCAGATCTCCACCATTATGCTAGCATCCAAGGACCCTCACGATCTGCCCCTGCCTACCGCCCCCCTCCCCGCCAATCTCATCTTCTCCCCAGCTCGCTTGCTCACCAGCTGGCCCCAGAGGTCAGCCCGAGAACGAGTTTTACTTGGAGGGAAGGCCGCCTCCTGCCCACCCAGCTCTTCACCACCAACCCACCCCCGGCCTAGCTCACCCCGTTTCTCCTCCCGCCCTTGGGTGACACCAGACAGCTGATGATGCTCTCCTCCCCAGATCTCTGTCCCAGCCCCAGAGATGGCATCCAGTGGGGCTGAGCCCGGGAGCTTCTTTACTGACGCCAGCAATCTCTCCCAGACACTGGACTCAGTGTAATTGGTTTGTAATGGGCCCTATTATGACCCTATCCATAGCATGTGTCATGGGCACCTGACCTCCACAGCTAAATGATTAACTGGGGAGTTGCCTGGGGCCACTGTCCCTTTCCTTTCTGGTCCTCTTGGAAGCTGCTGGCCTCTGTCACCAGTAGGCAATGGTGAGAATGTCCCAGCTGGAACCCACCACGCACAGAATATTACCCTTGATTCTTAGAATTTTTGAGCCGAAGGCATATTATAATCCAACAATGGCCAAAGGGTCTCATTTCATTTGCTGGCACCGATCAGTTGGGAGGACTGCTTGAAGAACGGTGTTGAAGAGAACTCTGGGGCCCTCGAGGGAGGAGCTCGGAGGTCAGCTAGTGATGTCTGCCACGGACCGTGAGGAGAGGAGGAACCGCACACAGGCCACACACTGCCCCCGGAACCTGATGTCTCGGTCATTCACGTATACCCTGCAAGGCGGGCGGGTGCCTACTGCTCTGAGAAGGAGGTCCCCAAGAAGCCAGAAAGACCCAGAAGACTGGGGAGTTGACTTCAACCTAACTCTATTAATGCTAGTTGCTAGGTAAGTTGGATCTCACGTTGTTATTTTACAGGTGGAAAAACTGAGCTTCAGATGGAAGAATGGCCGGCCGGCCACCCAGCGCGTTAGTAAAAGACCTGACACTGGAACTCCCTGTCACTGACTTTGTTTCCAGCAAAGTCCTTTCTCAGTAACGAAACACCGTCAAGCTTAAGGTCGGCAGGATATGAGAGAACTGGGGTAGAGGGACTCCCTACGTGTGCTCTGAAAAGCAGATCCTCAAGGAAGCAGAGCCAGTCCCCTGTAGCTAAGGGCTGGCAGGCAAGACGAACCCCAGGTCTCGAAGCAGCAGTCTGGGGTGCAAGCCAGGGCGGGGTGACCCTCAGGGAGCAGACCCATCCGAAGAGCCAGAAAGGCCCAGGATGCCTGTAAATGTTAGCAACTCACAGGGTGGAGTGAGAAGAAGAAATTCAAATACGACAAGGAAATTAAACCACCTGCCTTTGAAAGTCAAAAAATAAACAGGAGTTGACTCATATAATTGACACATGATCCTGGACAATAGGAAACAGGAAGCATAAAATTAAGAACATCTTTAAAGACGTCTGAGAGGGGGACCCCGTGCATGTGCACCACCGGATCCCAGCACCCGGCTAGAGGGGGTGGAAAATACGTAATTGTGAGCTAGTGGACAAGCTCCTGGAATCGAGGGGAGTTTGCCCCTCACCCATACTGGCACATTTTCTGAGTCTGCTGCCACCGAGCCTCCACATGAGAACACTGTGGGGGAGTTCAGCACACTTGGTCCCATCATTTCCTCACAGCAGGCATGTGAAGTGCACTCGAATTCCCATTTTACAGATTGGAAAACAGAGGCACCAAGGGCAAATTCCCTTGCTCAAGGTCACATAGCTCTTTGCACCTCAGACAGAGCTGCTCTTGCCCTTGAATCTTTGGGGTGGGAATTTGAAGAAGAGGCAGCCCATGGGGCCTCTCTCTGCCCCTTCTCTGTTTTCCCCTGCTGCCCCTTCTCTGTATTCCCCTGCTTGTCCTCCTCTGTTTCAGCAAAGCATAGGGGCAGGGCTGGCCCCAGCCCAGGAAGGGTTCTGCTGGGCAGTCTGGGGCAGATTCTTTCCATCTCTGAGCCTCTGTGTTCTCAGGAACATGAGGGAACAGCACATGGACCATGCAGCAATACAACCCCAAGGATCAGTGATCCAAGTTTCACCACGCAGACACCCCGTTTCCTGAAGCTGCTCTCAGGGGCCCTGTGCCCTGAGGCCCCCAGGCCCTCCCCACTCACCTGCCATGCCAGGCCAGCCTGCCCTCGCTTCCTCGGCGGGTGGTGTGTGCACCGTCAGGATGGAGTGTCGGAGCAGCCAGCTGGTCCCACGTTAACAAGGCAGGTCCCGGGGCCCTGCTAGGCAGGACAGTCAGATGCAAGAGGAGGCGTGGCCCTTCTTGCTGTAGCAGCGGCACCTAATTGCCCAGTAATCACCCTGCTTTGCACCTTGAGGGTGCCCAGCGTGGGAGTGGCTTCAGACAAGAGGCTTTCCTAACACAGAGTTGAGAGCTGGGCTGCAGGAGAAACTGAGGCCCAGAGAGGTCACAGGACTGGCAAGAACAGAGGAGGGAGGAGAGGAAAGCAGGCGGGAACCGGGTTTGTGGTCTCGAATGCTTGCTCTCCCAAGGAGAAAATGGAGGCTCAGAGAGGGTGCCCTAAAGGTACATGGTAATAAGCTACAGAGTGGGACCAGGACCTGGGGCTTGAGGCATCTGGGATGGGGCCGTCTTCTCCCTTCCTGGGTAGGCTGAGAAGGATCCTAGGCTGCAGAGACGTGTAGAAGGGAGAAAGGCCCATGGTCCACCCCGGGCCATGCCCCCACCACCCCATACTCTCTGCTTCCTGCACGGCCCACGAACGGGCTCGGCCTTGAGGGAGGAGGCCCGAGTTTCAGATGGGGAAGCTTGAGACCCACACAGGCCTGGGTTTGAAGGCCAGCTCATCTCCCAGTCACAGGAGCGGTAAAATGAAGACGGTGGCCTCTCCTTCCAGGGCAACTGTGGGGGTGACTGGGTGCCCAGGGACCCTGACTTACCTGTCCCTGTGCAGTCACTCAGACCGCGGGAGCTGGCCCATCCCTGAGCTTGCCCACCTCCTCAGAATCTGCACACTTTCCAGATCGGGACTCCTGAGCTTTGGGGTGGGGTGATGGTGATGGCGCACTGTCTTGCCTCTGGCTGTGTGACTTCGACCCTGCAAATTGGAAGGACAACGCCTGATTCTTTGAGGGGTCTTCTGTCCTTTGGAATGCTTGCCCGGCTTCCCCGCATCAACGCAACTGTCAGGAGTGATGTCAACTTAGGCTCTTGGGAGGAGGTAAATAGGAGAGCCGGGAGTGGCTCTCCAGTTCAAAGGCAAGGCTAATTCACCTGGCTTTGTGAGCTGGCTCCATCCTGGAGCTTAGACACCTGGCAGCCACCCGTGACCCTGGCCTTGAGCAAGACCTCTTCATCTCAGAACCCCAGCTTCTCTACCTGTGACCTAAAAGGACTGGCCTAAAGTATTCTTAAGTGTCATCGTAGTTCACAGGCTAAGAGCCCAGGGCTCTAAGACTCTGGGCGGCAAAGCGTCTGAAGTCTTACGTCATCGTTATCGTTGTCCAATGAAATAGAGGGGATTTTATTTTTCTGGAAGCTGGGAGGGGAGTTTCTCTCTGTTGGTAAGTGCCTGGAGGGGATGACAGGGCCCATGGAGGCTGGGTAGGGCTGGGTGGGGAGAGGAAAGGGGAGGTGGGAGGGGGTAGACCTGGGAGACTGGGGTGGGGGGGCGGGCGGCAAGGAAGGGCGAGGTCGGAGAGTGCCATGTGCCATGTGCCTTCGCTCCCTGCGAGCACCTGAGCATTCAGGAAAGTGTATAAAAACCCCAAGTGTTTGATGTGGTTGGATTTCTTATAGAAAGTGGCAAAGGGGTTGAGTTCTGCTTGCCAGTTTGATGCAAACATGTTTAATGGGCTGTTTGGAGGCCTACACTGCCTTTAATTACTGCCTTGTGGCCCCGGGCCAGGGTTCTCCTTCCCTCTTGTCCTGCAGTCAGCAGACCCGGGCCCTACTGAAGCTGCTTTTCTGCCTGTGCCGGTCAGGCTCCTCCCCACTAATCACTGTCTCATCCAGGGCCCTTTATCTTTCATCTTGGGTTTGCCTGGACTGGGGCTCCCAGAATATGGGGCATTTAAACCCCCCCGCCCCCCCAGACAACCCCAAATAACAATTCATACTTAGTTTAGAGAAGGGCAAGGTACTGGGATAAAAGGCAGAAGCCTGGGCTCTGTTATTTCCAGGCCAAACTGGCTGTGTGACCCTTGGCCAGTCACTTACCTTCTCTGCGCCTTGGTGTCTAATAACATTGCAGACTAAGGCTCGCTGGTTCGGACCTTCTCTGATTCTTTTTAAAAATTCTTTTATTTTTTTAATGTTTATTTATTTTTTGAGACAGTGAGAGAGACAGTCTGAGCGGGTGAGAAGCAGAGAGAGAGGGAGACACACAATCCGAATCAGGCTCCAGGCTCTGAGCTGTCCGTACAGAGCCTGATGCAGGGCTCAAACTCCCGAACCGTGAGATCATGACCTGAGCCTTAGTTGGACACCCAACTGACTGAGCCAACCAGGCTCCCCTGACCTTCTCTGATTCTAAATGATCAGGCAGGGGGTGGCTGGGTGGCTCAGTCGGTTAAACGTCAGACTTTGGCTCAGGTCGTGATCTCACAGTTCGTGGGTTTGAGCCCCGCGTCGGGCTCTGTGCTGACAGCTAGCTCAGAGCCTGGAGCTTGTCTTCAGATTCTGTGTCTCCCTCTCTCTCTGACTCTCCCCTGCTCAAGCTGTCTCTCTCTCTCTCTCTCTCTCTCTCTCTCTCTCAAAAATAAATAAAACATTAAAAAAACAATGATCAGCCAGAAACCAAAGATTGGGACACCTCAGGCTTCCCAAGTTAAAATCCATGGCTGTGGAATAAACACATGCTTTAAAAATAGTTTGTTTTTCTGCTTATGAAGCTACTACATCCTCATATAGAAAATCCAAGCGACACAGAGAAAGAAGAGAGTATATTTGCATGTCACTGCAAACGTATGTAAATAAATTTACGTACTTTAGGGATGTACGTAAGAAGTATACGGAGAAGTGAATTTATAACTTAACCTTTGCACTTAACCGTACGTTGGGCTCATATCGTGTTCCCTTTTCGGATCACGATACACACAGTCGTCACTGGTGGCATTTCTGGTGCCAATTTACATAATTTTGCTTACTTCTCCCAAGTTGATAAGAATTTCATTTTTTCCCCAAGTTTTTGTCCTTATAAAGAAATGTAATGCTCTTTGTGAAGGTATCTTGGTGTCTTTGCATTTCCATTTCCTTGACTAGAGACATATTGAGGGCTGCTGGGTCCTACCTAGCCCTAGATCTGGTGGCGAGGAGGAGATTGTGCTAAAGGTCCCCGTCCTTTTGGTGGGGGGAACACGGAAAAATAGGGGCTTCTCCCTGAGCAGTGGGGAGAGGGTCAGAAGCTTTCCCCAGGGAGGAAAAGCTGCAGAGAGCTGGGCAGGGCTTGCGCCCTTTCAACAGTAATGGGTTATTCATATGCTTCAGACCAGCAAAGGGTGAGCATCGAAAACAATGTTTAAAAACAATTTTTAAAACGATCAAAGAGAGGGGCGCCTGGGTGGCTCAGTCCATTAAGCGGCCCACTCTTGGTTTTGGCTCAGGTCATGATCTCACAGTTCAGGGGATCAAGCCTGCACTGGGCTCTACGCCGACAGTGCAGGTCCTGCTTAGGATTCTCTCTCTCTTCCTTTCGCTCTGCCCCTCCCCCACTCTCTCTTTCTCTCTCAAAATAAATAAGCGTTAATTTTTTTTAATATCAAAGAGACCACCTTGGGAAAAGGAAGTATTGTTTTTGGTTTATTTAATTTCAAATTTACTCTTGTTTTAATGATATGCATTGGAAGGCATCACGACCTTTGCAGGCTCAGAGCATCTGGGTGGCCCTGCCTTGGAGACTGTCAGAGGCAGAGCTGTGAATCCAGGAGCGTGCGGTCCTTGGACCAGTGGCGTCAGTGTCACCTGGAGCTGGTTAGAGATGTAGACTTCTGGGCCGTTGCCCAGGCCCGCTGAACCCGAATCTGCATTTTTAACAGTTCTTCGCATGATTCATATGCATAAAACAGTTTGAGAAACTCTAGTGAGAGCAACTGTTCTCAAAGGGAGGTCCAGAGTCACCAAGACTCTTTTAGGGAATCTGTGCAGTCGATACTATTTTTATAGTACTATCAAGGGTTTTTTTGAGGGGGGGGGGAAGGGGTCTATTTCATTTTTATTCTCTCATGAGTGTACAATGGAGTTTTCCAGAAGGCTGCGTGATATGTGATATTGCAAAAATCTGAATGCAAAAGCAGTATGAGACTACAGCTATTTTCCTATGAAGGCTTCTATTTAAAGAGTTAAAAAAAAGACAATGAAAAAAGAAAAAGTAAAATGATGCCACTCTTACTTATGTTATTTTTTGTTTTGGAAAATAGTTATTTTTCATAAGTACATGCTAATTGTGTTAAGATGCAGTGTTTATTAGTTTTTATATATTTATTTAAAAAAATTTTAATGTTATTTTTGAGAGAGAGAGACGAGCATGAGTGGGGGAGGGGAGAGAGAGGCAGACACAGAATCTGAAGCAGGCCCCAGTCTCTGAGCTGTCAGCACAGAACCTGACGCAGGGCTTGAACTCACAAACCCTGAGATCATGACCTGAGCTGAAGTCAGATACCTAACCTACTGAGCCACCTAGGTGCCCCGGCTTAATAGTTTTTAAATAAGTTAATGAATAAATATTTTTGTAAGTTTCTCAGTGTTAATTTCTTTTTTTAAAATTTATTTTGAGAGAGAGAGAAAGCACACAGGAGTAAGGGATGAGGCAGAGAGAGAGGAAGAGAGAACCCAGAGCAGGCTCCATGCTGTCAGCACAGAGCCCAACGAGGGCTTGACCCGACGAACCACAAGATCATGACCTGAGCCGAAACCAAGAGTCAGTCGCTTTACCGACTGAGCCACCAGGTGCCCCTCTCAGCGTTAATTTCTAAATACCTAAGGATATAACCCACATGAGCAAATGTTCTTTAGGGTTCTCAATAATTTTCTTGAGGACAGCTAATCGAGACTCTACTTCCTTTCTAGGAAGTACAAGTGGGGAGTGGATCTGAGACCTTGGCCTCACATAGAGATGAGGCCATGGGCCAGAAAACTCCAGGGACAGCTGTGCCCCGGATGGGGCAGCCCAGTGAGCCCTCTGGTGCTGGGTACCTTCATTTCCAGCAACGGCACACCTGCTGCCGCCGATGGGCGAATCCCACGGTCTGAGCAGCCAGCTGGACACGTGATCTCTGTGCTCAGGCTGGGAGTCATCTCCATTGTCTGGGAACTCATCCTCACGGGACAATGAGTCAGAAGGACCCACCTCAGTTAGACCTGGACTGGTCTGGCAGCAGGCTGTCCTTTCCCCTCTCTGGGCCTCTGTCAACCCGACCCTAAAATGGGAGATGATCCTGCTCCCCTCCACCCCCTGGGTGAAGTCATTGGGTAACTAATAAAAGACCACGAAGCTCTAACTCATCTCTCCATCACTTCACCCTGAGAATAATAACCATGGTGACCTAGACAGCCAGGGTTCAGGCTCGGGGAGGGAGATGTTGGCCCAGGTCACCATCCCACCATCTTCAGCTGACTTTATCGTTGCTTACTGGGTGGGGGCTAGAAGCTGTGGAGCAAGCCGGGAGGTGGCCTTGTCCCTGCGCCCAGTAACCAAGTGTTGCTCTGTTCATCCACCTGCCCCTCTATCTAACATCAGCAGGACCTAGAAACTGCCAAGAATCTACAAAGCGTGCATGGCTTACTGTGTTGTTTTTTAAAAAATGTTTATATATATAAATGGATATATACATAAAAATATATATCAATATAAAGAGAGATAGAGAGAGGCAGAGAGAGAATCCCAAACAGGCTCCATGTTCTCAGTGCCGAGCCTGATGGGGGGCTTGAACTCATGAACCATGAGATCATGACCTGAGCCAAAATCAAGAGCTGGATGTTTAACCTACTGAGCTACTCAGGCACTCCCACTTACTGTGTTTTTACGTTGGGTGCTCATGATCTCTTCATATACTTATACATTCATTCCTCATCCATTCACTCCTTTTGAAATTCATTCAACAAACACTTCTTCGTGCCCACAAAGGTAAGTGAATCTCTGTGAAACCTACAGAGACGTCAGTACTGGTGCCACTTTTTTTTTTTTAATAATCGTCTAGATATCAGCCTAGTCTAGATCCTCCCCTTGGTTCATACTGGTTCACTCATTCTGCAGTGGGGGGAATGTTTTCAAAGGATTTTCAGCTATATTTCTCATAAATTATGTTGCCCTGGTACACCCTCTCCCCACCCACTGAAGCCAAGAGTTTGGATATCAAGCATTGGCTGCCTGATTGGGTATTCTGGTTTCTGTTTGCTTTGATTCATGCCTAACAAGATAATGACCTTTAAAGCTAGGCTTTGCCAAGAAAGGGCTTAGTAAACTCTAAGCCTCCGCTAACAATCAGGAGCCAGCCCTGGTGGATAATGTTGTAGGTTAGCAAACTGAAAATCATTAACTGTTGAAAATCATTAACTGTTTTGGCTTCTGTATATTGCTTTGCAAATGTATCCTCTGTTCACTGTTCTAACTCCATGGTGACCGCTATGTGGCTCTCTGTTGGGGACAGTGATTGAGAGGGAAGGGGCATGAAGGAACTTTCTGGGGTGATGGTTTGGTTGGGGTTGTTGATTGGAATGTTTGTTTACACAGGCGTTTGTTAAACTTCAGCCAATAGACACTTAAGATTTGTATATTTCATTGTATGCAAATTTAACATTTAGGAACAGGAAAGCTGTAAGCAAATTTCAAACTTTAGTCATGTTGATTTAGACGGAAGTATACTGATGTCTGGAATTTAATGATGGTGCCATTGAAATGCACCAAAAATGAGATGGATGGATGGATGGATGGATGGATGGGTGGGTGGATGTAGGAATGTGTGATAAACCAAGTATAGTCACATGTTAATGGTAGAATCTAGGTGGTGGCTATATGGTGTTCACTATAAAACTCTTTGATGGGATGCCTGGGTGGCTCAGTCCATTAGGATCCAACCCTTGATCTCAGCTCAGGTCTTGAACTCAGGGTCCTGAGTTCAAGCCCTGTGTTGGGCTCCCTGCTGGGCGTGGAACCTACTTTAAAAAATCTTTGACAAAATCGTATAAAAGGTATGTTGCACATTTTCATAGTAAAATGAAAAAGCATTTTTCTTCCATGTTGTTTCATCTTGTCTAGCTGCCCAGCCTCTTTTGAATGCCTTTCCTGTGTATTACAAACTTCCAGCCTCAAGAGTCCCAATATCCAAAGGCAGAACCCAGGACACCCGAAGCTCAGCCTCCCTTGCAGCTCGGATGCAGGCCCATGACCCGCACTCCTCAAATCGCACCCAGACTCCCACTCAGAGTGTGTAATCCATGCACGTCGTGCGTGTGCTCACGTGAGTGGAGGCCAGCTGTGACGCCGGCTCTGCTTCCCCAGACCTCGCAAGGCTAAGTTCCTGCTCCAGAAACGGCCTTGGCAGGGCAGGGGCAGGGGCGGCAGCAGGACCTGCTGTTTCCTCCCCAGGCCAGTTGCGAGGTGCCAGGCATCATTCCGAGAAGCTGAGTGCTCCCGATGGTTCTGTGAGTCCTCTTTTTCCATTCAATAAACTCATTCTTTTTTTCTTTGCCGACAACAGCAGTTGCCAAGGAGGAGGCCCAAGAGGTGGGCCTGGACCGACCCTCCTGTAGATAACAGGTGGGGATCCAGATGTTCCCACTTGCCTCTGGGAAGCGCAGATGCTGAAAGGGCTGCGGGAGGAGGCTTTCCAGTTCTGTGCGGTGCGTGGAAGGAGCTTGGATGCTCTTCTACCGTTCTAACAATACGTAAACAGCTGAAAATCCACAACTCCTCTTAGATCTGTCGGAGAATCGAGGTCACAGGGCGAGCTACTGACCCCCAACTTGGAGAGACAGACGCGTAAGATGGAGAGAATGGCAATTTACTGGGGCAGAAACCTCCGTGGGGGCCAGTCCTGGGATTGGAAAACCCCGTCTGTTATTGATGGATCACTGGAGGCTCAGTGTGGACAAGTCTGAGAGATAAAAACCCCAGGGGCACCGTCCTGAGGGGACCCCATTCCTTTGGGAGCCTTACCTCCAGAAGTCCTACCGGATTCTCACAGTGATGATCCCGATCGGAGAAAAATACCCCTGTGCTTCAGTCAGGGGGAGGGGAAAGGAACCATTTGGAACTAAGCCAGAACATTCCATTCTTAACAAGGCTTGCCCTTAAGAGAAACTACTTAACTTCAGCTTAAACTACCGTGGTTTTGTAGAAGCCTAACTGACTTGGGACAAGGGAGATACCCAACTCCATCCCCCGCTAGCCATCCTCCAGGGCCCACCAAAGGGGGCTGAGGGAGCTGAGAAACTCTTGTGAAGGTCATGGCCCAGAGGCTCAGGCTCACTAAAATACTGTGACCCAATCGTGGAATGCTTCCCCTCCCCCCACATCTCACTG
Organism: Mungos mungo; assembly: GCA_004023785.1. Classification (NCBI taxonomy): domain Eukaryota; kingdom Metazoa; phylum Chordata; class Mammalia; order Carnivora; family Herpestidae; genus Mungos; species Mungos mungo. The sequence continues at coordinate 64,438 of PISW01009024.1, forward strand.
CCACATCACCAAAGACCTATTTACCAGAGTTATTGTACCCACGACATCATGTCCAGCCTTCAACGAAAAATCACAGGTCACCCTCAAAGGCAAAACACAGTTTAAAGAGACAGAGAAAACATCAGAGCCAGGCTCAGACACAGCAGGGATGTTGGAGTTATCTGTCCAGGAATTTAAAATAACTAGGATTGGGGCACCTGGGTGGCTCAGTCAGTTAAGCATCCGACTTTGGCTCAGGTCATGATGTTGCCATTGGTGAGTTTGAGTCCTGTGTCAGGCTCTGTGCTGACAGGTCAGATCCTGAAGCCTGCTTTGGATTCTGTGTCTCTCTTTTTCTGCCCTTCCCCCGCTCATGCTCTGTCTCTCTCTCAAAAATAAATAAACATTAAAAAAATTAAAATAACTATGATTAATATGCTAAAGGCTCTAATGGAAAAAACAGACTATATGCTTAAGATGGGCAATGTAAGCAGGGAGAGGAAAATTCTAAGAAAGAATTGAAGGAAATGCTAGAAACACTGTAACAAAAATGAATGCTTTTGATGGGTTCACGAGAAGACTAGAAAGGACTGACAAAGAATCAGTGGGCTTGAGGTTATTTCAATCGATACTTCCAAAGAAGAAAAGCAAAGAGGAAAAAGAATGAAAAAACAACCTCCCCCAAAAGCCCCCAAAAAAGGAAAACCAACCCCCACCGAAACCAGAACAGAATATCCAGAATTGTGGGACAACTACAGAGTGTCACATCTGCACAATGGGAACGCCAGAGTACAAGAAAGAAACAGAAGAAATATTCAAAGCAATCACATGTGAGAATCTCCCCGAGGGGATGTCAGATGCTAAATCACAGATGTAGGTAGCTCAGAGACCCCCATGTAGAGTAAGTGAAAGCCCGTGGCCCTAGAAGCCAGCCCCACTCCCAGGGGGTCGCGTGGGTTCGGGCACACACCACGTGTCTCCAGGCAAGGAGCAGACAGATATCCTGTCTGGGAACAGAGGACTCCATCATATAAGTCCTGGATACACTTCTGGAGAGAAACAGGGAAAGAAAGAGACTTGAGGGACTGGGCTGGGTCATCCCTACAGACCACTTGGACTGGAAGAATAAGGAATGACTGACGCACGTTTAAAGTCTGTCGTTTCTGAAACCAGCAGGACCAGGGCTCACAGAGATTAGATCATGACACAACATTTAAGAGTCATCTTTTTTCCCTTTTGGAGAAACTGTAACAGTTACCATGTATTGTGCTTCCTGTGTGCCGCTGCCCAAATCTGGTTCTTATATATTACTAGTCGCCAGCGTTGTCCTCATTTCTCAGAGGAGAAAACTGAGGCTCAGAAAGGATGCACATACATCTCAAGGTCACAAATTTGAATACTGATAGGGCCAAACTTGAACCCGTTTTGCCTGAGTTTGGAGCCTATATTCTTTCTTTCTTTTTTTTTTTTTAATAGTTTATTGTCAAATTGGTTTCCATACAACACCCAGTGTTCTTCCCCACAAGTGCCCTCCTCCATCACCACCACCTCTTTTCCCCCTCCCCCT
>PISW01009025.1:0-40153 GCA_004023785.1 Mungos mungo
ACTCTGACTGGTGTGAGGTGGTATCTCAGTGTGGTTTTGATTTGAATTTCCCTGATGATGAGTGACACTGAGCATCGTTTCATGTGTCTGTTGGCCATCTGGATGTCAAGGGTTATTTAAAGAGAAAAACATGATTTTGTCTGCAAAGGAAAACTCATGGCTACTGCAGTCACAATGCGATAGGGCAGCCTGGCTGAGTCGGAGACCACACTTTGAAAGCGCTCAGACACAGCTGCCCTGTGATGGTTCGAACAGGGAGTCCAGCAGGGGCTGGACGGGGGCGTCAAGGAGGGGGTGCTGGGTGCGAACATGCCATCCAGCCCTGCGTCAGACTTCTTCCCTCCAAAAACTCTTCCTGGGCAGTGTGAGTGTCTACCGGGGAAATCCAGACACCAGCAAAACTAATTGGTCAAGTGCCAATGGTTTCTTGGATCTGCGTGTGCTATGTGCACACATGCATGCACATGCGTGTGCACACATCATCTTTGACCATATAAATCACTCTATTTTTTTCCTAATACCCTTCCCTTATGAAAAGCCGAGGGTGGAGAGGCAATTTTCTTTTATAGCCCTATCCAGCCAAACAGAACCACAACATTTTAAAAAGCAGCTTTATATATAGGGTTCACCGTGTTACAGCTCAGATACGGGACCTTAAAGAAAAAGGCATGTAACCACTGCAAGGTTATAATTACACTCTCCTAAATTTGAAAAAGCAGCATCAATTCAGGGAAGTAGGCTGGCTCTATCTTTTTTGCGTTGGAGTGTGAGTGAGAACGAGGCCAAGTGAGAGACAGAGAACCCAGGGCCGTGCGCGGGGCTTGTGGCTTAGCCCCCTCTGCTCTCAGGCGTCCCCTATGCTGTGGGAGATGGAGCCGAGCTCGCTCCCTGGAGAGGACCGGCTCCTCCATGACAAATAATCTAACTGCAGACAAACAATCTAGACAACTCATCTAACTGTAGGCCTGTGCATTGAAAGACATTTAACTTGGGGCACCTGGTGGCTTAGTCAGTTGAGCAACCACCTCTTGATTTCAGCTCAGGTCCTGATTCCAGGGTCATGGGATTGAGAGCCTCACGTTGGGTTCTGCGTTGAATGTGGAGCCCGCTTATGACTCACTCACTCTCTCTCTCTCTCTCTCTCACACATATATATATGATATACGGACATTTAACTCTGCATTCCGTGAGGACTTCTGGAAAATCTGAGTAGGAACCTATTTATCAATGCGTAGCGCACTCATCTAGATGCTAAGGGAGATGCATGAACATGAACGTGTCATGAATCTGCCCCACTACCAACTCGGAACATACACATGTGTGAGCAAAGTGTTGGTTAAGGAGGCCTCCTGGCCCCCCACCCCGCAAGACCGGGGGAGGAGGGTCCACTCACAGGAGGCTCGCTCTCCGTTGTTCCTGGTATTGATGTCCCCTTTGCTCTGGCGCCCCTTCGTCCCGGTCACCTCCTCCATGCGGTAAATTTCGGAGACGCACAACTTGGGATTGAAAGCAAAGTACATCTTCCCGGCTTTGATGGTCAGGTTGCGGTGGCCCCAGTCCCAGAGCTGCTGCAGGTTCTGGTTGTCGAGGACATAGAAAGAGTAGTTCCTGGAAGCACAGATACTGCCGTGAGCTCTCCTGCCCTTGCCCAGTGTCCCCTCCCACCTGCCGGCCGCGCCACAGGGGCCCTCCTCCACAGGGCTCCGGGACATGCTACCTTTGCCAATGAGAGATTTAGTCATTAATAGCATGGAAGGGTGGATAGTTACTGTTCACAACAGCAACAGTCTGATTCCAGGACAGTGTACTGAAATCGGGAAGACACGAATGAATTTTAGGATCTCGATTACCAACAAAATGATGCTTTGCGCACCAGAGGGTGTTGTTGGAATCATTCCACCGAAATGCCTTTGGGTATTTCTCTCAGAGCAGAGTACGTATAATGCACTTGAAGTCAGTCCATGGGAGAACAGACACGCTCGGCCACTCAACCGGAACAGCTTACATATTTGCTGCAGAAAGTCTGCCATTATCCTTGGGGGTAAATCCCATCCGTGCCATCCGCGGTGTCTGATGGGGCAGGAGGCAGAATGGGGACAGGGAACCAGACTCGGTGGTGGACCAGCCCCAGGCCTGTTCCCTCCTCCAGAATCCCCCCATCCTGAAAAGCCTCACCACCAGCCCTGGAGGAGGTGGGGAAAGAGAAACACCCTTGCCAAGGGCAGTCCCCCTGGGCCACACCACCCAGGCTACAGTGACTCAGGCTCCCAACACGGGGCTAGTGTGCACAAGGCTTGTGTTCCAAGTGCTGGGCTCCGCTCCCAGAGTTTCTCATCAGTAGGTCCCGGTGGGCCAAGACTCTGCACTGCTAACCTGCACCCCACACCTCGGTCGTGCAGACCCCTGCGCGTGCCGGGATCACACCTGCAGAAGCACTGGTCTAACGGGCTGGAGGTCCTGAGCTGACCAAGGGCGATCTGGGCAGACACAAAAGCAGTGGCTCCACCTGCCGACTGAAGGGCAACACAGGAGCTCTCTCTGGCTGCCCGGAGAGAAATCCATGCTCCGGGAGGTGGGGGAGCAGACCGCTGTGGCTTAGGGGTCTGGAGAAAGATCCGTGCCAATACGCCCCTCTCTCCGGGTCCCTGGGGAAACCAGGCAGGTGGGGCTGTGCTGCCCATCCAAGTCCTCTGGGCTGTAAGGTCAGCTCCACATGGACCTTGAGCCCGTCTTCTCCCCGTCCTGGTCCCCAGCCTCAGGCTCTTTCCGGAGCTCACTGGAGCACTTTGTACAAAATGAAGTCTAGGAATCAGTGCAGCACAGTGAGCTATTTCTAAGTTCCACTTGAGGATCCAATACACAAATGGCAAGGAAGAAAGGATCCAGCCCTCTTTCCAGGGCCAAGAGAGCCAGACAGAAGCGCAAAGCCCTCCTGTGTCCTGGAGGCTGTGTCGGGGGCCGCTCTCTGCACCTGGTGAGGCTCCTCATGTCCGCTCGGGCGGGGACCTCCACCATCAGTCCCCAGCCCCAGTGTCATTCATTAAGAAGAAAGCCAAAGTTATGGTTTAAATGCTGCTGAGCAGACTCGTGATGCATTCGCGGGAATCTGCAAGGCAGTTCGAAGACAAAGGTTCAGGACTACAAATGCCATGAATGAACCACGGAGCCATAGGCAGTTCACTTAGAACTTTCTGTAGCCATTGGTCTGGCTCACTCGTAGGACAACAAGGCATATGAACATCTGAATTCCCGTTTGGTTTTACGAGTCCAAGACCCTAATGCCCGGGAGGAGTCACAAAACTGAGACAGTATCTGTCCCACCAGCCCCTCCGCAAGCACTGGGCACCGTCCATCCACACACATGTGCAGGAGGGTGGCGGTGGGAGTCCTGCCCACACAGGGTCCAGTGGGCTAAGTAAGTCCAAAGGCAGCACTTCTCCAACCACGCCAGGCTTCTCACGGACCCACCCTGAGGTCCTCTGACACATTCACGGTCACCAAACCAGGCGGTCAAAACTTGCAGGTGAGTAACATTTTCCTTTTGGGAAGAGCTCACTCCCTAACGCATATATCCACTGAAAAGGGAACAGGAGATATTGTCCAAATGAACCGAGACTCAGGGTATGCAAATGCAAGGCTCGGTGTACCGGTGGGGAGCACTGGGACATGGCAAGGTCAGATGGGCCATCCTTCGGGCTGGTGGCCACCCATGACCCCTCTCCCTCACTGCCAGGCTGCGGCTGATGCTGCTAGAAAGTGGGGTGATCCGTGCATACCACCGATGGGGTGGTCTGCAGGTGGAAAATGGATGCCTCCTATTCTCCCATTCCTGCCCACGGTTATTTCCTGCTCTGAATGACACTCTGCAGTGCCGATACCAAACCCCAGTAGGTCTGGCTGCTCCCGGGTCCCTAAGCTGGCCCCGTGGGACAAGATCTGGTTGGTGCAGAAACCTCTAGGCCAGGAGTGCAGGCCAATTAACCAGGTCAGGCTCCTGTCTCAACTCAGGGTGAGGCTTCTTTTTAGTAAACGGATTTCACCGGCAGGGAACAGAACGGCACTGAAAATACCTTCTGAACAAAACATGCTTCTCCCCATGGGAGGGAGCATGAATTATAAATCAGGAATTTGACAAATGAGTGGCAGGCATACTGTAAGTCTGTGTATGTGATTAATCACTTTGAAAAGCAAGATTATCTTTTTACAGTAAACACAAACATTTTTTTATAGCACTGAGAAGGCCTGGGGCCAGAATACCAATATCAATAAAACCCAGGCGTTACGCAGCCTATGTGAGAGACAGAAAAAGTAAAAATAAAACCCTCGTCAAACTAATAGCCAAGCCGTTCAGGAACTGCCTGTCAATAGTGCTCGTTTCTCCAACCCCAGGTTGGGGCCTGGCTCCGTCCCACATTCCCCTCCCATGATTAGGTGACAATTAAGAGATGGTACAAGTCAGAGAGACTTGTCTGCACATTTGCTTACACACACACACACACTTCCATTGTTTCCTAGAGGAAATGGCTATATAAGTCAATTACTCAGTAAATGTGATTTCCTAATTGTTTCTAAGCTTACTGCTTTTACATTCATAGAATATAAAAAAAAATTAAGTTGTTTATTTTTTCTGTAGCTCACACAGACGCCCGAGTTTTATAGATATTGCTATCCTGACTCCCAGCCTTCCTTGTGTGGCAGAAGATGTTTGTTTTTGTACTTGGGTGGGTCCTAGCTGACAAAATGTAGACCAATTCAGGTGGGTTGGAAGCAGACGGTCATTTCCTTGAGGATCTCTGTATATTATCTGTATTGATATTCCTTTTTTATTGTAATGTTTATTTTTGAGAGAATATGTTTGAGAGAAAGAGAGAGAGAGCATGAGCAGGGGAGGGGCAGGAAGAAAGGGAGGCACAGAATCTGAAGCAGGCTCCAGGCTCCAACCTGTCAGCACAGAGCCCAACACGGGGCTTGAAGTCACGAACCATGAGATTATGACCTGAGCTGAAGTCAGATGCTTAATCGACTGAGCCACCCAGGTGCCCCTATCTGCGTTGATGTTCTAAATGCCTAGTACATACTAGACACTCAGGTGTTTTATTTTTGGCTGCAGTCTTGGAGTTGTCTTACTTGAGTTACCAACAACAGCCATCTCTCACCTGCTCTGATGAAGGGCAGGAAAGATGTGGAAGCAAAGGAAAGAGAAAGTACCGGGAATTTGCATGGTGCATGGAAGATAGCCTGGAGCCAGTGTTTGGAGCCCTGCATCGGAGAATCCAAACATCAGGGTCTGGGGGTCATCACCACTTCCTAAACAACAACTCTAAACAATGTCCTTATTTGGCTTCTCCCAGGCTGGGACAAAGTGGATTGAGGGCCAGGAGGCCAAACTATGGGGGTAAGGAAGGGATATTCCTCCCTGTTTTTCAGCCCTTACTGTCAAACGGGAAAAAAATCTGCAAACACACAACGTATCATTCCCTTCTGTTTCTAAGAGAAATCATAGACTCTTTCCAGCTGTCTCCAGGGGGCATCAGAACCCAGCACACGGGGACTGTCGCCAGCATCCTGGCAATCTGCAACAGATACAGGATTTGCCTTTTCACAGATGCTGCTTTATACCGCATCCAGTCCCCCCTCCCCAACAAATCCCATATTAACACCAACCTTGGGGCTCTGTCCCCCCTCCCCAACAAATCCCATATTTACACCAACCTTGGGGGCTCTGCAAGGGTAGGAATGTATATTCAAGAGCCACTAGGTACCACACAGAAAATCAGAACATGCTTCCTCTTTGAGTGTCTTCTAAATAGATTTACTGAGGAGGAATTACCTACCAAAAATTGTGCCCATCGTACGTGTGCCATGCTGTGAGCTTTGGCAGATTTCTACAGCTGTCTGACAATCACCACTTTGCAAGTTTTACAAAATTTCCACGTTGTCGAAGTTCCCTCCCTGCCGATGCTGGTCAGTCTCTGCTCCTACCCCCAGCCTTCGCCAATCTGCTCGCTCTCTCCACAGTTTTGCTTTTTGTAGAAACTAATGGAATCACATAATGTGCAGTCTTTTGTGTCTGGCTTTTCCCCCCACTTAGTTCAATGTTTCTGAGGTTCACCCATGTTGCTATATTATTGTTGAATAGTATTCCACTGTGCCACATTTAGTTTATTCATTCATCTGTTGATGGACGTGTGGATTGTTTCCAGTGGTTTTTTTTTTTGGAGGGGGGGCTATCATGAATAATCCTGTTAGGAACATTCACATTCAGGTCCTGTGTGGGCCTGTTTTCATTTCTCTTGGGAAGATACTGGGTAGAGCCTGGAATTGCTGAGTCACATGGTTGAGTCTTTATTTTTAAAAGTCCCCGCAGCCCTGCTGCAGCCTAATCTGAGAGTTGCAGGAAGGCGGAACGAAGCATCAAGTTTTGCAAAGTCAAGTGGTAGGATTATGAGCACAGAGATGCCTAAAGGCACCCAAGGTTTTCAATCCTTCAATCCCCTCCTACCTGTGTCTGCTGCTAAGCTTTTCGGGGCAACACTCCTTGGTGGCACCAAAGAATCTGAAAGTCTAACTCCTCATTCGTCTAAATGAAGGAATTGTCCAGATAACAGAAAGACTCTGTTTTCTATTCAAGGGCTTAAAAATTAGTCATTTAGTAGAAATCTTATACATGTGTATTACAAGACCCATTTCTCTCTTAAGTAGCAGAAAAACCTTGGTTTTCTTAATGCCTATGGTATGGCTCTAGAAACACATCACATTACACAGCCTGAGGGGCGTCTGCAAGGATACCTGGGGGTCTGAGTTCTTGCGGACAGACTGACGACTGCCTCATGCTGTCCGGGCTCCGTTCTTCTAGCCACCAAGTTCCCCGCTGCCTGTCCGGGTGTGATTCTGCCTACATCTTTCATCACCCTGGAAATCAGATTACCAAATCGGCTCGTGTGGCATACAGACTAGACTCCACTCCGGGTAAAATGCTTGAATTTCATGTTCTGTGCTTGGACTCGGTGGTCGGGGCTGCACAGGGGACTTGGAGGTAGATCTCGGTTCCAGTCTGGAAAGCCAAGGTCGTCGGGTACCAAGGGTCCCTGCACCATGGATGTTCTGCCCTCCATCTAAACAAAATGCTATGGAACTTCCAATCCCATCGAGCCAAACGGAGGCACTTATTAATGTTCTCATTGGCTACAGAAGGTCAAGAAAAATAGTACTTTAAGGCAGTAGTGTGACAAGAAAATATTTAGGAACAAAGGCACAGTGCTTTGAGGAGGTACACACTGAGAAGAAGAAATAGCAGGACACTGCAGTGATATCCAATCTGGGCTACACAGGGAAATCGCCTTGGATTCTTTAGAAAATCATTGGCGCCTCTATCTTGCTCCCGAGCATCCTGCCCGAACTGGGTGCCACTTGGGTTGTTGGGATTTTTTTACCTACCCCCACCCAAGAGGATTCTAATGTGTCTCAAAGTTTGGGAAGCAGTGTGATAATAGTTACCTTGGCTTACGCCAAAGGTGCACATAAATGAACTGTCCAGGCAGCTCTGCTAACACTCCTTGGGCTCGAAAGCCTTGAATGCATTCCATCGCTTACCTAAATTATAACCTCCACACCCGGGTGCAAAACACCTTACGTAATGTTAATACCACCTAGCTCTCCGGCATTATTTGCCAAACAGGTCCCAGGATGCCCCGACTCGCTGCGTTGGCTGTTGTTACCCTATCCTGAACTGCCCTCTTCACCCTCTGCTTTCTGAGTGTTTTTGGAAACACTTCAAGGCCCATGCCAAATGCCACCTTTTCTTGAAAGCCCTAGGATCTTCTTAAATCAGATTATCTGCCTCTTTTTCAGGCCCATGGCACATTCCTTTCCTTTACTTGGAAGCACCTTGCAAGTTCTGCTTCCACACTGTTGCTGGTATTTATTTTTATCATATTCCTTTCTTCTCTGTCTCTCTCTGACTCTTCCCTCCTTGCAGGGGTGGGGAGAGCTGGTAAAGGGCTGGAACTAACACTCTTCCTAAGTTCTGGGATGCAAAACAAATGAGTTGTTGCTAGTGGTCACACCTGATGCAAAGAGCTATAAGGGGCGTTTATCACAAGTTAGAGTGACCGATACCTTTTATGGTCATGAGTGAGGAAGGCAGGTGAAAGGATCCAACCCCCACCAAGACAGGCAGGAGTCTCAAGCACCCCAGCTAAAGAGAGAGCCTCCAAGGGGCACCTGGGTCGCTCCATCGGTTAAGCACCCAAGTCTTAATTTTTGGCTCAGATCATGATCCCAGAGGATTGAGCCCTGCATCAGGCTCTGTGCTAAGCATGGAGCCTGCTTAAGATTCTCTCTCTCTCTCTCTCTCTCTCTCTCTCTCTCTCTCTCTCTCTCTTTAGCCAGCCTCCAAGAAGCAGCACATCGCAATTAAAGACTGGAGGCCCAACATTATCGAAGCTACAAGGGCCACTGGTCAGCAGCAAGGGGTGAAAACCCGAGGCCCCATTTGCCCCCCCTTGTCACCTAAAACATTAACAGCAGGGCAGGGGCCAGAAGCGTCCCGGAGCTTGGAGGCGTCCCAAACACCTGAGCAATGACAGGCATCCTTTAAAGAGCCCCCACTGGGACCTCAGGTTTATACAAATTTCAGACAGTGAGAAATGCGTCCTAGACATCCCTGCAAACACAAACCAGACTTAGTTCCCAGCTGCACGTAAGGGCATCATACTTTTCAGTGAACACACACCTGAAAGGTAACCCCCTCGTATAATCACTCCTCAAAAACTTAAATTCCCCTCCCAGCTTTCCCCTTCTATGTCTGTCACTTGTTTAGCCCAGGGTAGGGGAGGGGGGAGGGGAGGATGTGTATCCTGAAGCAGCAGGAAAAGATGCTGATACGGATCTGTGGAAGGAAAAGTGCTTAGCAACACGAGGGATCCCAGAAACACAAACCTGCCTGGAGAGAAAAAGAGCTGTGCTAAAATTCCCTCTAAGACTTCATATAACAAACCATCGCTGGCACCTCGAAATGGCAGAGCCCCAGCTCGAGGCAGAAGTGACTTGGGACACTCTGGCGCTCTGCACAGTGGCCCCCCACTTGGATTTGTGGGGAGAGAAAAGGTTTGTTTTTTTATTTCTAGAGAATCAGTGTTCCCAGCGGGGAGGACAGTGTGCTTTTTCCAGGATGGAATGAAGAGCTGGCCTCTCTCTTTAGCTGTATCAGATGATGGAATTTTAAGAATTTAAGACTGACCAAGAGTGAGTCTGAGAAAAGCCGGGAGGCTGTAAAGAAACCCTTATGGGGTAACTTTATCCAGTCGGGGCAGATAAATCAGCAAGGACAACCTTTCCCATGACCTTCCCACCTCTTTCTTTCCTAAATGACTTCCCCAAATTCTCTTTGGAAGGAATTTGCTCCTTAATGGATGGCCCCTTTTATTGCAAAGCTTAAAGCCAGGGAAGAGTTGCATGGAAAGGGATTATGAAGAGAAAGGTATAGACGCAGAGGTGCACACAGGCTAACTTCTAGAAAGAAACTGGAGCAAGAAGCACCAGCTCTTGTTTACCTGGTAGTGGAAAGCCTCCAGCCAGTTTAAAAACCCCGATCACAAAGCATATTTCTGCAGAAAGGCAAAAACTCTACCAGCAGCATAAATCCTACGGGCTAAGCGATAAAACAATTTTGTGAATCATGATTTCTGTGTAACAAAATGAACTCTCTAGACTCCTCCAGATCTCTTACAGTTTTGAACATGGGGGTTAGGGTGCTGTCCCTCTGCAGAGCCACCAACACACATGGAGTTTTTGACATCCCCACACTTGTCTACTAATAGTCTACTGTTGACCAAAAGTCTTGCGATCAACAATTGATTAACACATATTTCATAGGTTATATGTATTATATACTGTCCTCTTATGCTAAAGTCAGCTGGGGAAGATATTATTTAAGAAATTATGAGGAAAGTAACATTTATAGTACTGTGCTGTATTTATCCATGTGGGTTCAAGGGGACCCGCATGGATCAAAACCACATTGTTCAAACCAAGGGTCAACTGTATTTTAAAAGGTGGAATGGTTTTCCATAGTGTATAGCATCCCGAGGTGGATATGAGGTATGCAAATGACTTCACAGAGGGTTAAGCACCTTAGGCCTGTTCCTATTGCTCTTGGCACAGAGGGTCCCCACCAGCACCTGTCTTGTCGAGATGCAGCCCTTGATCCACAGGTCACAACACACTTTTCCAAAACAGCTACATCCCAGGGATGCAGAGTCCCGAGTCGGTGCGACCCCGCCCACGGAGGTGGGCAGCACAGAAGCTGCGTCACCTTTGCTTCCTCCTCTCTTCCTCGTAACCAGAAAGAGCTCTACGCCTCAGTAGTGCAGAGTCTTAAAAGCACGCTACTCTTTTGTAAAAGGAGGACGTCAGCTCGTGAAATTCGGAGCACTTACCCCTCTAGCTGCTCCTCTCCTAAGATGTGGCGAAGGTTTTTTAGGAAAGACAAGGAGACCAAGGCGTGGGAATGGCTGATCTTCACGTAGCCTGTCACCACCTCGATGAGCCCCATGAAGTTCTCCAGCTCCGAGGCAATGTTATCTGCACAAAGAGGGGGGCCGTGTTAGTGAGCGCTCACGGAGCACGAGGCTGACACGCTCGGCCTCCCACGAACATGTTTGGAGAACGGCTCCGTGGCAGGTGTCGGTGCCACCCAGAGGCCACGCAGGAACTCGCCATGCCTGTCACAAAATGGACTTCCCTGGGCTTGACTTTCAACCACCTCTCCCGGGACAGGACCCCTCAGATGCAGGGGAAGGAGACTCTCTAGAAGGCTGGGTACCATAGCCCCTGGGCTGATTAACAGAATGTAAAATCATAAATACCAGATTGCCAATTAGCAAAGGCTGACAAATCTAGGGAATGTCTTTTAATATGCCGTCAACAGGCAGCGCTGCCTCCACAGTACAAGGGCATGACTAAATAAACAACGTTTTCTCGGTCTCATTAGAAACTGCCTTTGCTGCATTTCTAGTTCCTAAGATACAGGGATCTATATTTAAAGAGTGCATCTTACTAAGACTGGAAGAAAACACACCAAAATGTTAATGATGGGTATCTGTGGGTGATGTTTAAAAATTCGTTTCTGTGCTTCTAAGTGTTTTTATAATGCACACATATAATTTTTTCCAAGTATTTTTATAGTGCACACATTATTTTTTAGGTGTTTTTATAATACACACATATGATTTTTCAGAACAGGAGAATAGTTGGAAAAAGAGTTGCCGTATGATCTATGTGAAAACAACATAATATACCAACAGTGTATTTCCTGTAATCTTGTTCATTAGCCTATCTTTCCCTCATCGTAAATAGAAAACATAAGCTTCAGGTCCACTTATGCCAAAATTATGATTAATACTATAACGAATTGGGTATGGTTCAACTAACGGGATTTGACCGCATATGATTTGTGAAGGCTTACTTAGCGAAAGGTTCTATCTCGCTTTAAGTTGATAAAAATGGAAGAAGGAGGGTGCCGTCATGGAGGGCAGTGGACTACGCTTCATGTATAGCTTACTGGTTTTCTAGAAGAAATTCAAGTTGTAAACACTAGAAGTTGCCTGCAGTTGATATTTCAAGGAAAAAATTCTGAATTTTAAATGTGCGGTGGGGTGCATGTCTGACAGGAAAATTAAATAAAAACAAAAAAGGAGGTTTAGGGACCTAAAGGGTATGTCCTAGGGATGAAGACATCTCAAAAATAAAGAAACCTAGTGAAAGCAAAAGGAATAAAACTTCAGAAGTACCTAAGGTAAAAAACTTCTAGCCAGAGAAGCCAAGCGCTATCTCTGTGGTAGGCAATGGAAGGTATTACGAAAAATCAGGGGCTTCAAAAACTCCAAAAGGACTGAGCCTAAACGTGTCTCTGCCATCTCTAAACCCTAAGAACTCCGCTCACTCACTGAACAAATAGTTTTACGGAAAAGTAAATTCACAGAATAAAGAAATCAGTCATTTTTTTCCCCTCAAACTGTAAAAAATTTCTCCACAAAAGGATTTAGGGGGAAAAAAACTCCTTTCAACCTCAAGGTCTTCTTACTACTTTTATTCTAGTTTAGGAAATGATCGTCGGTACCTTGACTGAGTGGTCCCAGTGGTGGAGAATTTAAGGCGAGAAGCTGTTGTCAGCCGAAGAGCAGAAGCGAAACTATCATGGAGTAAGTCCACGAGGGACGCTTCTGCGCACATTCGATTACGGGAACCCCATGTACCGCAAGTGACGGCGATCTTACAGGGGTGAGGATCGGAGCTTTGTGATGACACGCGCTTGCATTTATTTATTCACTAATTCATTCATTCATTCATTCATTCATTCATTCATTTATTTATTTTGGGTCTCCAAAGTAGACTTGGAGATGAACCACTCTTCGGACTCCATAAAATTTTAAAGCGATACCATTACGCCCTTCCCTTTGCTGCGTCTCCTCAATACACTCAAGTAACCAAAACTCTTTGGACTCAATGCCACGTGGATCTGGGCTCCACCTGAAGGCTGCTGAGTTACATCTGTGACCCACCAGCTTCTTCTGTGGCGTGTGTGTGTTGGGACATGCATCTCCTGCCGGGGAGACGGGACTAACCGAGGATGAGTGATGACCCTCGGTGGGAAGAAGCACTGAGTCCACGGCTGAAAAACAGACTGCCTTTCAACCTGGTTTGTTTGTTTTTTAATCTTTAAGGGAAACTCAAGAAACTGGTGTTGGGCACGAGGCTTAGGCGCCATATTGTTTTTCTAGGCCCAGGCTTCCAGTGGGAGGCGTGAATGGGAAGGAGAAACATCAACGAAGGGAAACAAGGGATCCAGCCGTCCCCTCCGGGGAGTGGGGGGGGATACTTACTGCCTCGGCGGATATTAATGAGCAAGTTGCCCTTGAAGATGGTGCATCCTTGGAGCATTTGAGCAGACGTTACAGAATCAATGGTCTTTGTCTTCTTCTCCTCCTCACAGACCTTGGGGCAAGGACCTTCACAAGGGATGCAGTACATGCTGTCGAAGATAAAGGATCAACCAAAACACAGAGAACTGAGTCAGGCTCCACTCCCGAAGAGACAAAAAATCATGAAGACACACTTTTATTCTGGTTGTTTTTACGACACAGGTTACAACTGTTTCGAAGCACTTCAGCGGGCACGCCGTAGCTCATTCCGAAGCCACCCAGGATGAGCCAAGGAGAAAGTGCCTGCAACTCAAGGAGAAAGTGCCTGCAAAAGAAGGGCGTGCCTCTTGTTTCCAGACAAAATATGTGCCGCATCCTGGAGGCATGTGGGCATCATGGGCTGTCGGCTGGTGAGCCAGCTGGTTCCATGTGGGAGAAACAGCCTGGAAGGAAGGACACGCTGGCGGCTCGCGAGGAAAATGGGGCCGCTCTGATGCTGTGGCCTTGCCTGGCACAGCCCGGGAGACCGCACAGGGACAGCACAGGGACAGCGGTGTCTCCGCCACTAACGGGAGACTCACTCTCGCACCCCGCCTCCCAGCAACACCCAGCGGCGGATTCCCAGAGGCACGTGGAATAACACAGATCCATCATTTTCCTGCTAAAGCACAAATGAAATTATGTCCGAATGGTGTTTTGCAGAAGCTTATAAATGGATCTGGGTTTTTTTTTTCTTTTTTTCCTCACTATATATGCCCTGAAAGTGAGGAACTTGCATTACTTTGGAACAAACTCCTGTTTCAAACGCTACCCCCAACATGGTGCCAGCCACCAAGAGTCAGGGATTATCGAGGGAGACTGGCACTTCTCCTGATCACCTACTGATATTTAAGAAACAGTGGATAAAATGCTCATCAGGCTGCGGAGCCACAGACTGGGGATCAAAGTGGGTTGCTTTCCAAACAAAATAAAAGGTACAACATTACAGAACGTGTGTGTAATAAACAGGATGATGAACTAGAGAGCCAGGTGTATTTCTCGTATTGTTCTTGAATGATCTTTTCAACTTGATGAAGGTAAGAAAAAAATCATTCAAGAAAACTGTTATAACTCCCTTTTCATAAAAGTCCTTTTTTTTTTTTTTTAAATGGAACTTTCCTGCATATCTAAGCCAATGGTGCAGGGGTTTATTTTGTTTATAAGCTCATAGGTAAAGAAAATTTCCCTGTTCTTTTTCTATTTTGTGGGAGAATGCCAGGCAAGTTTTCCCAAGGAACTGGGCCAACCCCAGAAAGGAAGATTTCTCTTTCCTGTAACATCACATACAACATTCTTACTTCTATCCTGGGTAGTGGCTTCCCTTCGGCACTTTTTGTTGGTCTTTTATTATTTCTAACTCACCTGCACACCATAGGATATGCCCACACTCCCTTTCAAAAAGCCTTATCCTGAAATAATTACAGATTCACAGAAAGTTATAAAGAGTACGGAAAGATATCCTGTACTGCTCACCTACTTTCCTCTAAGGGTTACATCCTCTATAACAGTAATAATGCAATGGCAAAACCAGGGAATTATGAAATGTATGTATAATGTGTGTATATTTCCCTGCCTGTTCTCCTATGTCTTGTGTGATCTTCATACAGTTCCATTATAGAAGACCTTCACGAAGATCTCCTATACAGCCACGCTGTCCTTGGGCCCCTAACCCCTTCCTGGTAACCACCGATCCGTTCTCTATCACTTCAATTTTGTCATTTTGAGACTGTTATATAAATGGAGTAACATAGTATGTGACCTTTGGAGATTGGCTTTGTTTGGTTTTTTTTACATAGCATAATGTCCTTGAGATCCATCCAAGTTGTTGTGTATTACTGAATTATTAGTCCATGGTATGGACGTACCTCAGTCTGCTCACCCATTTACCTACCGTGGAATATCTGAGTTGTTTTCTGTCTTTGGCCATTACAAACCGAGCTGCTGTGAACAACTGTGTACCTGTTGTTTTGTGGACGTGTGCTTTCATCTCGCCGGGATCAATGTCCAGGAGTATAACTTCTAGGTCACATGTTAAGTGTATGTTTAGTTTTCCCTGACGTTTTATTCAAATAGCAATTTCGGAACCAAACACCTTTGCTAAGCTGTCTAGGAATCATCTAGCACTTCAAAAATGTTTTTCTAAGGAAGTGCTCTGATTACATGTTTATAGATTTAGCTTCCTTGAATCCATTCTGGTACGGAGAGGGTATAAACAGCATTAATAAATATTTTAAACTCACTGTCAAATAGGTCTTAAAGGCTGAGAGGGGTATTTATTCTTTCTTGATGGTGTTTTATCTTAAAATAGAAGAGGTATATCTGTGGCTTTGAACAGACTATAAGGGCCGGTAGGAAAAATAACAGCTCGATTCTTTGGAAACGCACTGTGGCGGGAGAAATAACACTGTTGAGACGCATCGCACTGCCCTCCTTCTGGAGCACTGCGCTGCAAGGCAGTACGCCCCCAGGACGAAGACGGCACCGCCCCCATCTCCATTCCCACCCCCAAAGAGGAACCACAGCTACGCCTCATCTGGGTTCTAGGCATTGCCCAGGACACTGGGAAGTCCTCCTACCATTCTAGGTCTGCCAATAAAACGGGAGTAAAATGTGTTAGGCTTAATTCTGGATGGGATATGTATACTTTAGAGATCACTGCATTCCCTGGCACACTTACCTTTTAGTTAAAGACAATATAACAGGTGGAGAGTTGGTCTATGTCTAATAGTATGAAATAATGTCAGTTCTGGCTTTGTTTTGAAATTAAGCCTATGGTATGAACAACATCTCCAAATATTACACTGGAAACAATCCCCCTTCAAAAGACTTGCTTGAGGGGTGCCTGAGTGGCTCAGTGGGTTAAGCATCCAACTCTTCCTTTAGGCTCCGGTCATGATCTCACGGTTCATGGGTTCGAGCCCCGTGTCTGGCTCTGCACTGACAGCACAGAGCCTGCTTGGGATTCTTGCTCTCTCCTCTCTCTCTGTCCCAACCCCTTTAACTTCCCAGCTTGCACATTGGCACTCTCTCTCAAAATAAGTAAATAAAACTGCTTGATGCAGTTAACAGAAATAGACTGCAGTAAAAAGCAGGTGAGTTGTGCATTCAAAATTAGTGTTTACTTTTCTAATAGCATTTTATATTGCAGAAGAGAGCCACTGAACCCAGGAACAGAAGGGTCCCCTGGTGCTAAGCTAATCACGAAGGAGGCATTTGGCCCATTGCAACTAAACTATTCTTTCTTGAAAGTCCTCTGCTCTACTTAGAGGGAAGAGCACCCCGCCCCCCCCACCAGTCATCTTTTGCTTCCAGGGCTAGAGTTCCCTATTTTACCACAAAGCTATTCTTGCTTTTTCAAAAACACAAACCCACAACAAGTTTACAGAAGCCCCGCAGGCACGCACAAGCGGGATGCTCTCTGCTGTGGACGGCCTCTTTGCTTCCCAAGTGAAGTCTCATCATTCAGGAAGGAGAATGAGAGAGACAGACCAAACCGAGAGAAGGTGAAGGTGGAGGAAGCCAGTGAGTGAGCAGAGCAGGTGCTGACGGCAAACACAGGTCACTTCAAGCTGCCGGTTACTCTGGGCGGCTGCTGTGCGACACGGGATGGAGCGCGTGCCACCAGATGTTTAGGCCCGCTGGCTGTGGCAAGGACGCTGTTCGGGGCTTGGCTTGTCTTCCTGGCCAGGCTCCCAAAGACTATCCAGGCTGAGTGGCGGGAAGTGGGGGCGGGGGCAGCCTAAGTCTACAGCCCTCCCTGCCTTCCTCCACACCCCTGCACCTCCTGGATGGCAGGCCTGGCAGGGGTAGGGAGGGGAGAGACAGTGACTTCCAGGCTGTACCTAGGCCAGCAAGTCAGGTACTTAATTTCAAATGGCCAGGCAGCGCACTCCACAGCACAAGAGGACACAAGTTGTTTTTCTATTACTAGTATTTTTAAATTCTTATTTATTTATTTTTGGCCAATTGCTCCTAGAATCTTCTATAGAATGTCAGTTACGCCAGCCCTATTAAGAGGACCCATCGCCCTTAACTTCCCCGGGGTCCCACTGCCCAGGTGGGACAAGGGCAGTGCCAACCTCCCGGCTTGGGTGAGCAGGTAAGCAGGTGTGGGGAGGAAAAAGGAAGGGGGAGGCGGAGGGGAGGAGGGGAAGTGGGGAGTGGGGTACCGAGGGACTGACCTCTGACTCCCATTCCGGATGAACCCTGAGGGGCACTCCTGCATGCACTCCCCGTCGTGGATCACGAACCCCTCAGAGTCGCTGCTCTCGGCGCTGGGGATGTTGGCGCAGAAGTCGCGGTCCACGCAGCGCCAGCCCTCGAAGCGGTAGGTGTTGGGCGGGCAGGTGGGCACACAGACGCCGGCGTAGTAGTAATGCTTGCAGGCCACGCAGGCCGTGTCGTTGTCCGGCGCGCTGCAGCTGCCCAGGCACTCGGGGTGACAGCACTCGTTGGTGTCGGTGCACGCCCGCTTCCCGCACGCGCTCGGGCACACTGTGGGGACAGAGGGGACGGCGCGTGAGGCTGGCAGGGGCTGGACGGGCCTGCATTCTCCGCGGTCATCGGAAACCGGCTACCCCGCCAACCCCCCACCCCCAACTGGGTATCTTCAGTGACCCACAACCGAACACCTGACCACCTGGGCTCTGCGGCCCCCGGGTGACTCGCAATGACAGTATTACAGACTCTAATCCCACTTTCATCACATCGGGGAGAATATACTCTGTATTTGAGTCAGGAGACCAGCGTTTAAAGTCTAGCTTCTCCCATTTGCTCCCAGTTTGCTCCTGATGAGTCATTAGCTTCACTGACCTTGACCCTCTCTTTTCTCATCTATAAAACGAGGGTAGTAATATTCACATTAGAAGTTTGCCCCAGGCCAATGTGATAATGCGGTAACCCTATGGGAACAATACGGTGTATTATTCCTTTAAAAAGCATTATGTGCTGTTCATTCTGAATTTTGAATGTGTTCCTTGAATATCTTAAAAAGCCTCAGTGTGCAGAAATAATTATTTAAGAGATTATTTTTTATGTTACAAAAGTATTTTAAAATCAATAAAAAAATCACTTCCTTGAAAAATGATTAACCTAGAATATAGTAATGATGATACTATTCAGGTTTATAAAATGACTTTAGAGAAGTTTGTGTCTGCTCGGATATCAAAGGTCTGACTCAAAAAATGGTATTAACTTATTCACATATTCTAACCTATTATATAACTGAGAAATCTTTGTCTGACTGGTATTCTCAAATACAAAAAAAAAAAAAAAAGTGTGGGTGGGCAGTATCTCTGCATCCAGCAGACTCATAGCTTTTAGAAGCCATCTCCTCTGAGCCCCTCGGCTCAACTCAAGTGAAAGCAGTGTCTAAAGTGCAGAGATCCACAATTCATGTCCCAAGTCCATGGGCTGGCATTTGTCTCCATAACAATGCTGTGATGATCACACTCCATGGGGCTGTTAGCCTCACTAGTGAATAAAGTATAAATCAACAAAAATATGAAACCTGGTTTGCATCATATGTCTCCTACTTTTTTCTCGAGCTGGGAGACAACACAAAGTTACTTAAATATGTATATGATTGACTCTGATATACATTATTTAGTGAAGATTCTATTGTTTTTCCTTATAATCAAAATACATGCTCAAAACAGTATCAGAGATCACAGTTGAGGAATGAAAATATATAGGACATCTAGCCCCTTTGCCTCCAAAACCTCCTTTTATTAATACCTTCATGTGGACCCCCACCCCTATTCCGGTTCGTTCCTATGCATGTGCTTGCGCATATAAATATCTACAAAAGAAGAACAAGCCATTTTGGAACCATTTTGGCATAATATACCGTGAATTCCATAATCACTTAACAACTGCATCGTATGTCACAGTGTAGTGTAAGGTGTAAGCAGTCCCCTACTATGAGGCATTTCATTTACTCCCAACACTTTGCTATTACAATGAACACTGCAATCTTCGTGAGAACCCTTAATTATTTCCTTAGGATCAATTTCCAGAATTGACCTTGCCAAGTCAAACTATATTCTGAAAAGTTTTACATCCTACCAGCTGCATCCAAGAGTTCCTATCTTATGCAAATAGGTGAATTTAAAAATGGACATCAGAACCCGGACATTCAAATAAAAACTGTCACCTCTGGAAAAAAAAACAGATAAATTCTCAGGATACTGTCGAGCTTCTTAAACTGATTTTTCAAGCATCTCCTCTGAAATCATCTTTTGGCAGAGATCATAAGTTGTCTTCCATTATTTATTCTTTTTATCTATTTTGGTAATAGAACTTTGATTTTTAATTGAGCATTTTGCCACCCAAAAAATATCTAGATACTACATCTCCTAGCCTCTCTTACAGCTAGAAGTGACGTATGTCCTAGCCAGTTAAATAGAAGAAAACTTTTTGGCTAGAACTTACTGGACGATTCCTTAAACCACAGTGATTGTGCCCTTCCTCCTTGCTGGCTGGAATACAGGAGCAATGCATCAAGCTCAAGCAGCCATCTTGGACCATGAGGTAACCCATTAAGAAGGTAGAGCAAGATAAAATGATCTTGGTCTTTCATGACTGTGGACTGTTTACCTCTAGACTTCTCTCAATGAGAGAGAAATAAACTTTTAACTTATTTATGTGCCTGCTATTCATGAGATCCAACTGAAAAAATTGCAATTGAGACACATGCCTTCAGAGCCACTTACAAGCAAAGAAGAAAACCATGCCTGTTGGTTTATGTCATTTTTTCTTACCAGGATTGCCTCAATGACTTCTGGCTATTTCCAAAAACGAAGCTACCCAACAAATAACAAGGAGTAACTATCTCTAAGCACACCAACAAAGTATGCATTATAGACAGGATTCTGAAAATGTTGAGATTCATATATTGTCTACCAAGGTGGTCATCTTGAAGAGGGTAACACGAATTTGTGTTTATGAGCCTAGCATATTTATAGTAAATGCACACGCATGCATGCCATGTACACGTGCACACACGCCCCCATGCGTGCACGTACACACACACACACACATTCTATCATCAGCTCTCACACCTGAACACATCTAATAATAAAATAGGTTAAAAGATTATTTAATTTCAAATATATCCATTATGGGGGTAACTTCAAGGCTCAAGATCTAAAGAACAAATAAATTGTATATCTTTAGTTTAGGTTTTTAAACTAATAACAGGAATGGAAGTCCATTTATCCTTCAGTTCTCTGTCTGTTTAGCAACAGTTCATTTAGCAACGTCTGACATGCAGGTGCAGCAAGGAAGGCGCGATATGGCAGCTTGCGTCCAGGGGCGAATAGAGGTACGTGGCATGCTCTGGGAACCAGGGAAGGTTTTGAGGAGGTACTTAGGCTAGAGCTTCAAGACGCAAGATGAGGAGGATAAGAATAAAGAATAACACAGATGAGGGGCGCCCAGCTGGCTCAGTCAGTTGAGTATCTGACGTCAGTGTGGGTCATGATCTCCTGGATTGTGAGTTTGAGCCTCGCATTGGGCTCGCTGCTGTCAGCATGGAGTCCGCTTTGGATCCTCTGTCCAACCCCACCCCTCTCTGCCCCTCCCCTATTCTCTCTCTCTCTCTCTCTCTCTCTCTCTCTCTCTCTCTCTCTCTCTCTTTCTCTCTCAAAAATAAACATAAATAAAGTCTGAGTCCCAGAGACTAACTGGGACCAATATCCGCTTGCAAAACCCCCTTTCTCTCGCTTATAATTTAAATAAGATGCTATGTGAAATCACAAGTAGCAGATATTCATAGTAAATAGTATTAAAAACTCAAGAGCATTTAAAACAATAGAAAAAATATCCCCGTGCACTGGCTGGCTGAGAATCAGTTATTCCCAAATACAAATGTTGGGCATTTCCAGTATGAGAAAGAAAGAAAAAAAATGTATCCACAGCTTTATTTTGCATTCCATTCCCCGTTCAGTGGAAATAGCATCTCTGGGCAGTGGTCCACTGAGACCCTTCAAAGGAGTATGTTACATGGAACTGCACGGTCAGTCAGTTCTTGCCAGAAGCAGCGCACAGGCTGGGGAATTAGGGTTTCGTTTCAGCGACGGGAGCTACTTCACAAGGAATTTCAGTACAGCCTAAATTAGGTAAAATCACGTTATTTATAGGCAGAACAATTCCTCTTAAAGGGATCCCAAATCAAGGGGTCCCTTCATGTTACAGGATCCAAACTGCACACACAACACACCACACATTGATTGAATATTCTAGGGGAATAAAAATGGGGTGTGACGGGGACAGAGGAGAAAGGAGAGGTCACTTGTCTGCTGGAGGACAAAGTCTAAATTAACGAGGCTGGTCCAGAGATGGAGTCTGGCGTTCCCACTGCCGCACCACAATCAGAGGATTCTGGGAGGCAGGAGAACACTCAGGAAGTTCAGGATTAGAGAGTCCTGGAGTCAGCCCCAGAAGCCTGCTGTAAATTTTGTCTCTTCTCAATGTATATAAATATTATTAGTGTTTAGGACTATTAAGGGATTTCTTGAAAAGCCCTGGGCAGTGCATCTCACCAGCAGATGGATGGCTGCTCCACGCAAATGCCAAAACTTAAAATTTAGTACAGTTACCAAATTTCCAATTACAGAGCTGTGGGAGCCTCTTCCCTGGCTTTCACGAACAAGCAGCACACCTAGCATGATTAAAAGGCATTTCTGCTTTTCAAAATAAGAGGAAAATGGAAACTGCTATAAGCTAACAAATATACAGGGGGAAAAGCCAATTTATTTTGCCCATGAGATCCTTATATGCATTGGGATTCTCAGAATAACCAATAAAGACAAAAGCCTATCTAAACTGCTGGAAACGCTAACGACAGGTCCCACACCTACCACTAAAAGGATTGATTTGGGGTCACAGCCACATAAAAATGAGGTGCTGCATTTAAAAACTCATTCCTTTCATTTTGGGGACCAGCAAATAAGTCACACATCACCCTTTAACTTCTTCTTTCCTTGGTATCCTTGTACTTACTAAGTTCTTTCTAGTTTTTGGGGTGTGTGTGTGTGTGTGTGTGTGTAACATTTGTTTTTGTTCTTGCCAGTAAGTTCCTTAACAATCTTTACTCAAGCCATTTTAAAAATGATTATAAAGTATTTGGTTGGAATTGAAGGTGGAGAACTCAACCTCTTCTCAAGGAACAAAAAAAAAAAAAAAAGGAAAGGAGACCACTTTAAAAATTATTTGGGATAAAATTGTGACAAAGAATAGAAATAGTTCATGGACGTCTGAGTGAGGTCAAACTTCTGAGTCAAAAACACAGGATAGTTTAGAGACATCTTAATTATTTCTGGGTTACCCTATGTGACACCTGCCTTTCCTAATTGACATGCATCCTTATGCATAAAGGTGAACCGCAGCTAACTCCAGGAAAATGCATTTCAATTTCCAAAGTACATCAGGGACACAAAGGGGCCAGAGAAATTTTATGGTTTTCTTGTCCTGCCAGGGGAGGAGCTGATCCAGCATAAGGAGCAGGGGGAGGGGAGGGGTGCTACCTGGGTGAGCTGAATGCCCATCAAGGCTGTCGGCATTGTCCTCCAGGGAGCACTCAGCCACAGGTGAGGGGATGAGAAAGGCTCCTTTGGACTGTTAAATACCAGTCTTAGGAGCCGGGCTCTAGGCTAGGTCCTGCAGACACTCAAGCACAAGACAGCCAGGCCTCCTGGGGCTCCCCACCCTGAGGACAGGCAAGGAGAGTACCAAGAGAGGCGAGCAAGGGACCAGTGAGGAGGGCTTTCCAGAGAGGACTGCCAGGGCCTTGAAAAGCCAGCAGGAGCTAGCAGGTGCATAGGGTGCTGGCGAGGCAAGGCTGATGGGGAACGCGGGCCAAGAGAACCAGACTCAGGAAGAACGTGTGACCGACCAAGGCTTTGGGGACTGCAGGGGTACAGGAGACGGGAAAGACGGTGAGACCCGAGTTAGAGATGAGAAGGGCCTTTGAACCCACAAGTAGGAGTTTGGTCTACTCTTAAAGGAGGAAAGGGATGCTATTTACAGATTCTAAGCTGGGCGTCACATGAGCAGATGCACATTTTAGAAGGACCACAGAAAAGACGGGTGACCCACAGAGTCACGGCTGTCATCACCGTGAGCCATGACGGTGGTCCAGATCAAAGAGGCAGTGACGCGGATGGGGAAAGCAGGCAGCCTGAAGATACATCTGGAGAATGTGGGAAGTGTGGCGAGCTTTTGTGTTTGGAGGGACAGAGGAAGGTCAGTTCAGTCTGGGATGTGTTGCTTGGTGTGCACCGATGCTCTCACACTATAAAATCATCTTCAATCTGTCCTCCCTTTATCCTCATGCATACTCCTCCCCACCCATCATCCCAAGCAGAGACCTCCACCAATGGGAGCGGAGTGTGAGGAACATCAAGGCTTTCCTGGCTCACGGAGAGCTACTATGTTTTATCCCAGTGGATTAGTTTGGAGCTCTCTAAACAAGCCAGCTAGCGTCAAAAGCAGGCTTATGGGAAAAATGCTTAGCAGCCATGAAATAAAACAAAAATAAACCTGGTACAACTGTGTATGAACTCCGCACACACCTGTGTACGTGTGTTACTATATCATATACACATTGCGAATATATAAAGTTTCCTCAAAAGGAAGACAAGAAGAATCAGCTATCGAGTTTCTTCACTGAGAACCGCCTCATGGAAAACTCCAGAGAAATACTGCCTAGAAATCCCAAGCAGAGCTCAGAACAACTCGCAGACAAGCTTCTGCCCGGAAGAGTGTAGCCAATAAGCCAAATCAGTTACCCATGGCAAAAGAAAGTTCAAGTGGCAACCCGTGACTTAGAATGTTCCCCAAAGAAAGTCACATTTGCAACAATGTTTCTCTTAAGGCCAAGAGAAACCTCCTCCTGTGCTAGAGAAAACATTCCACCATGGAAGCAGCTGGACAAAGGGACATTAAAAAAACCTTTTTTAAAAAAAATGTTTATTTTTTAAGAGAGCGAGAGAGACAGAGAGTGAGCGGGAGAGACAGAGAGTGAGCAGAGAGAGAGGGAGACACAGAATCCAAAGTAGGCTCCAGGCTCTGAGCTGTCAGCACAGAGCTCGACACAGGCTCGAACTCACAAACCAAGCTGAAGTCAGACACTTAACCAACTGAGCCACCCAGGCGCCCCTGGACAAAAGAGACATTTTAAGGGTTAGAATCCTGAAGATACTTGGTCTTCTCTGTTGGATCCAAAAGCATCCCGTGTGCTCACTGAAGGTTCCTTGTGAGCCTGTTAACACAGTGAGCCTCATTTTCTCCCAAATGTGTAGGAAGGAGTTCCTCTTTGCACTCTGAGGTGGTTTTCAAGATGAGTTTGGAGCCTGCTTCTCTCCTAACAGGAAGGACTCTGGACAAAGCATCCTTGTGTTAACATATGAACGTTCTGAGATACGGAGGTCTGTAGAGGAGGGGAGGAGTTATATCCTTCTGCTCCTTACTACTTCCGCCCTGTTAAATATCTTCTCAAACCTTCCATTCCATCTAAAGGGACCACTTTGGAGTATGCAACAGCCAGCAGCCTCATGCAAGAAGCGTCTAGGGCCATTAGATCTGTCTCCCGTTCAAAAGCAGTAAGTACTTCCTATGGTCACATTTACCCCTTTCATCCAAGCACAGAGCCTTAGAGTGGGAAGGAAGTTTAGAGGTCATTCATCCGATGCCTGTCTCTGACACTTCTCTACAAAAACCTAGGTGAGCCTTCAAACAACGTCTAGGGGGTTCAGCACCTTAGAGAAAGTGCTACTTCGACTGCCAGACACCACCAGCCTTGACCAAGTTCTTCTTCCCTACACCCAAGGAGCATGCATTTTCCTCCTCCTTGGCACTCTCCACAGACCCCATTCACGTTTCTGATAGGGTAAGCAGAGGCTTTCTTCTTTACAGATCAGACTTCCAAATACACAGGCTCCAAATTCCAAGATGTTGATCCTTGCCTCCCTCCGAATGCTTTACTCAGTCACCTGCCCTCAAACCTCCTCTCACCACAGCAGGAGTAGCTGGACTGGAAGACCAGGGGACCAGGAGACCACCGGTGGTCTTCCCTGGCCAAGGCAGCATGCTTGGGGTGATCACTGCATCTTCAAAATTACTATTATCACACTGGGGTAGCTCATTCTGAGCTTCCATTTGCCTGAAACTCCTGTCCTCTTTTTCACATTATCTGTCTGATTCTCTCTTAGATGGATGCAGTTTTGGTCTAAAAACAGAGCTCTCTGTTAACATAAAGTTGACATTCACTGGGCATTTTAATGTGCCTGATGATACATACCTAGTACCTCATGTACATTAATCTAATCTTCCTAGTAACCACATGGGGTCAGTATCATTATCCTCATGTGTAGATGATCAAATGGAGGCACAGAGATTTAATCACTGTCCAGGGCTAGTCATGTGCAGTTGAATAACGGTTAAGCTGTAAAGCCGGGCTTCACACCTAGATCTGTCAGACTGTTGGTTCCACGCCGGGACTGTGTTTCCGCCAGTCTGTGTTATCTAAAAGGAAAGGGCGAGGATGTGGTTTCTCATGCCAGGTTTCTTTTTAAGCATGCATACATCACACACACACAAAATCCCAAGTCCAAGCACCTTTTTTTTCCTCCCTGAGGTGTACCACTTCGTCACAGGAAGGACAAGGCCCATGGAACATGACACTGGAAAAGGGACAAGGATCCAAGGTGACATTAAGGAGATAACATGTGCCCACTAAGCCTTCTTTGTTTATTGAGTTACAGCAAATAGAACCCTCAAGGACATGTTTTTCCAGCCCAAGTTTGCAAGGCTGAGCCCTTGCGGATGTACCATTAAATGTCACTGCTAAGTTGCAATAGTGAAGAAACGGCTCCCATCACGGAGGGCAGACATTCTGTGGGGCAAACGTAACTATATATATAAATGGCTGTGCTGTCACGAAGCCAGGCCAGTAAGACCCAGGGAGGCTCAGTGACCTGCAAAACCCGTGTCACCCAAATAAGTGTGATTCATGAAATTAGATAGCCAGAGTTCATTTTCTTCACCAGTTAATATGTCGCAGGAAGACTGAAAACTTGGTCATGGAGGAGGGGAAAAAAAAAAAGTTCTGTGCCTTTCCCTCGGTCCGCTCATAAACACATGCAATCAAGGCTTAAAGAAGTAAGCAATAGAAGAGAGTCAAGCTCCAAGACTAGACTTCGCTGTCCAGTACACGAGATAAGCCAGGAGGTACGGAAAAACATTTCATTCTGGCTACTGAATGCATCTGTGAACATTTCATTAATGAGCAAAAGAAACAATCATCTCTAGATGCTCACTGGATCGCTTAAGTCTCCAAGGTCTGATAGGTTGTGCTGGGCAGAGTTCTGAGAAAAGATAAGCAGAAGAAAAAAAGGCAGCCAAAAAATCAGGAGGAGGAAAGTTCTAGGTAGCACCATTATTAAGTCAAGATTTCCAGAGCTGGCTAGTAAGAACAGTAAAGAAAGTGCAGCCATGGGTGCAAAGATAATGTCGATCACGAGGGCACCAAAGCTAAGTGAGGGGCACAAGGCGGATCAGGAAGCCGCCTCTGGCTGAGCTGGTTTGGGTTACTATGGGTTATGGGTCATGTGATTTCCCCCCCCTCCTTCACACCTTTTTTTTTTAAATAACAGTTTTATTGAGATATAATTCACACACAGTTCACCCGTTTAAAGTGTACAAATTGATGACTTATTTAGCATCCCCACTGAGTTGTGCAAACGTCATGCCCAAAGAGAATCTGTGTACCCATCAGCCACCTCTCCTACACCCTCCAATTCCCTCTCTAGCCCTGGGCAATTGGTAATCTACTTTCTGTCTTCCCAGATTTGCCTGTTCTGGACATTTCATACAAATGGAACCAGACACTGGGTGATCCTTTGTGGAGGGCTTCTTTCACTTAGCATTACGATCTCAAGGTTCCTCCACATTGTGGCGCGTGACAGTGCTTCATTCCCCTTTAATTGGTATGAAGTTTTGCTTGTGTGATCCACAGGCAGCAAAATCAGCTCCGTAAGTAAGCCTTTACTCTGTACACGTAGTGATGAAATCACAGGTCTATCGAGAGGCCAATCTGAACCCCAGAATCTATTCACAGCTTAGATTTGTTCTAAAGGAAGAAAGACGATTCCTGTCAACTTGACTAAATTGTGTCATTCTCTAATATTAAGAAAAAAGAGGAATCACCATCTAATCTGTGGGGGAGAGGTCACCGGATCTGGGATGCTCTTACCTGCTCTGCCTGACGGGAGGATAAAATATACTAATGGGCTTAATCTCTTTAGAAATGCCCGGCAAATGAAGACACTGTATCACAGAAAATTCTCCCTAGGTGGGAGTGAGGGGAAAGGAAAGGAATAAAGTCCGATATTAAGAGGGGGAGGGGGATTGCCTTCCCCCTCTCTTTACTGTTATACAACAACATTCTTTCAAAAAGAAATCAAATCATCCTAACTCCCCAATTTCTTTCTTCTAAACTCTATATTCAAAGCCTACATACCAATTTGGGAAACAGACAAGATTCGACAGGGAAAAAATCAAAGAAATGGGGAGCAGGCAGGGGGTCGGGGGTCCAGGCAGGACCGTGGCGAGGACAGGCTGTGTCTGCTTCTTCATGTGGGAACACAGAGTGTCTTCCTCAGACACAACGCACACACCCCTCCATCTTTTTTGAGTCCGTCACTGCTGAATGGGTGACTCTTTGGAAACCCTTCCCCAGAGCTGCGACCGCCAGGCACGAGCACACAGACACCAATCACTTACTACTGCCTGTCACAGAGGCTTAAATGGACAGGGTGGAAAAAAGATTCTTTTCACACACTTAAAAATTACTCCAAGTTATTTTAAATTTGGAACTGTTTGTATATTCCTTATAAGTTTATAAAACTCACACTGTCCCTCCATGACTAACTCGAGTGGAATTGAGAGGGTATTCTATATTTATAACTTCTCTGGTTGTTCGTGCTTACAGCCCTATTTCCACCCTCTCTTACTGTACACAGAGTTATGTGAGGTATTGTGGGCTCCTAAACTTTGCTGATTTCCTAACAAGGCAGGCCTGTGTCCCGCAGGGACAAATTGGGGGCTGTTTTGTCCAAGTGGAGGCCAAGCTCGGAGGGAGAGGCCTCCAGCTTTGTGGTTTTGGCTACAGCTCTGAAAACGGGTGTTAGGGCCCATTTCTGGGCAATTGCCTGCTTTACTGGTGTTGACCGAAGTATCGATGCTACTGATAGATGGTTTATTACACATACCTGTTCGGAGCTCCGTGCTATACAGCTGTGACCAAACATATCACTTACTCCTGTTTATTTTGGTAGAAACTGTTAGTCCAAAAGGTGCATTCAGAACCAACCATGCCAAAGCCCCTTTCCACATCCACAGACGCTTACGTACACATAATTTAAATGAATTAGCTGAATACAGTCACTTGCAGGGAAACGACTATTTAGAGACCAGCAGGCGCTGTTTTGGAGAAAACTTTGTCAACAAGAGAACCGTTTAGCAGGAGACAGCGTGAAATGCAGGAAGTACCTACGGAGGTAGATGTGTACAGTTCGTGTGGAATTTACATTCGTACATGCACACCTGTTACGCACATATGCAGCGGGGTACAGCCTCTCTGCGGGCGGTTGACAAATTAAGGTGTCTCCATGGGAGGCTACCCACCTGGTTGATGCCCTCACAGTTTTGCAAAGCTCTTTCAGGCTCTTCTTTTGCAAAATGCTTCTAGAGACCAGAATGCGTTCTTTGATATGGCCTCAAGAGTGGCATGTCTTTGTAAAAGGAAGAAGAAAATGGTCCCGAAACCCATTTTTTCTTTCTTTCCTAATGTCAGAAGGGGAAATACATATCTCATCTCAATGCTATGGCTGCCAGTGAGGTTGGGGTCACCCCTCCCCAATTTCTTGCCCACTTACAGCACCTCTTGAGTTAATTGTCTTTCCATGTCTTTGGACCATTTTCTTCTTAGGAGGTTAACTTTTTACTAATTATTTAAATGTGAGCCCTTAAAGATGTATATGCTTTTTAAACACAGCACTGGGTCTTGAAAAAAAATTTTTTTAGGTGGCTTGAGAGAAAAATGCTTCCCCTTCTGGTATTAAATCTACCTGATGAGAGTGGGTCATAACAGTAGACTTTAAATCATTTATTACCTCTCCAGAGTCTCGGCTCCTTTCTCCTTTGATCGTGTTCCTTCCTGATGGCACACTTCAGACTTGTAAACATATTTTGGAGTATATATGCTTCAATACCACATCATTCTTTTCCATTATCTAATCTGATTGCTGGCCCCATTTCCTGCAGTTAAAGTATTTTTACTACTGTGGAAAAACCACAAAAGATTCACTAGACTTCCCAAGTACAGTAAACTGTTACCGGTAAAGGTGGGGAACAGGGTGTCATGCACGATCCTACATTCTGGTTCACAGAGTTACCGCAAAAACCGTAGGAGAACCCATTTTGGAGAGCCAGACCACGGAACACCTCCGCTCACAAAAATTCATGGAACTTCTATTTCATCTAGTTGATGGTTCAAAAGTGCCTTACAAAAACATACAAATGTAGAAATGTTGGAATGTCAATGTCCTTGCAAAGATTATTACCCCGTCCCAAAAAAGAAGTCCAAAATAAAAACAAAAACACCTAAACCAAAAATACCTGGTCATTCCCACAGAATTCTGTTGGTTTATATTTTATTTTGTTTGTTTGTTTGTTTTTTTAATTTTTGTGGCTGGTGGAAGTGGGGGGGGGGAGCAGTAGTTTTGCTAAAAACATTACTGCCC
Source organism: Mungos mungo (assembly GCA_004023785.1). Lineage (NCBI taxonomy): Eukaryota > Metazoa > Chordata > Mammalia > Carnivora > Herpestidae > Mungos > Mungos mungo. The sequence goes on from PISW01009025.1 coordinate 29,768, forward strand.
TTGCCAGAAAGCATAGAAGTGCTAAAATCCTATCTTGGCGAATATAAATCTAATTTTATTGGACAGTATCATTTGGTCAGTTTTGTGTGGGGAAAAATCTTGACTCTATACTTTGGAAAGGTTGACTGACAAATTTCAAAATTTAAGTCTCTCCTTTGTCCAACTTTAAAAATAATATTTTAGGGGCACCTGAGTCGCTCAGTCAGTTAACCATCCGATTTTGGCTCAGGTCATGGTCCCACGGTTCATGAGTTGAGCCTCACGTTATGTGTATATATATGTATATACATATATACATATATATATATATATATAAAATATTTTAACCCTAACAGTTGAATTTCTTGGTTTTTCGTTTTTTTGTAAGCTGTAGGTAAAACTGAGTTAAACTGAAGTGCCAACACAGGCAGCTCATGTAAAATGTTGGTTGAGTGTTTCTCAGTTGGAAATGCCCAACGGAGATGGGCTCACAGGGGCCCTCTGCTTTTTTTCCAATTAATTAGGCAATCTCCAAGAGTATATTGTTATTTGATCTCTGAACTATTAAATATCTAGTACATTTCTGGGGAGCCTGGGTGGCTCTGTTGGTTAAGCGTCCGACTTAGGCTCGGGTCATGATCTCGCTATTCCTGAGTTCGAGCCCCACATCCGGCTCTGTGCTGACAGCTCAGAGCCTGGAGCCTGCTTCATACTCTCTGTCTCCCTCTCTCTCTTCCCCTTCCTCTCTCATGCTCTGTCTCTCTCTCAAAAATAAACATTAAAAAAAAATTTTTTTAAATATCTAGTACAGTTCTGATTTTGGATATTTGGCTTTTCCCCAGAGTATTGTTTAAAGTATAAAGTGAATTGTATTGCTGCAGGCCCAACATCACTTAGGGCTCTGAGGAGAAAATATGAAGAAAAATATGGCAACGCCTACCATCAGCTCTGAAAAGCAAGGTGGAAGGTTCAGGGGCTTTCCCCTTCAGATACTGCCACTCGCTGGCAAGGGACGACCACCTGGGGGCAGGATGAAAGGGGGTGATGTGCCCTGGGAGGTGGGTCCCTCTCCCCTTCCTGTCTGAGCAACTTTTCTCTTTTTCACTGCCGCCAAACAGTCTCTGTTATATACTACGGTCTGATTTTCAGGCTTCAAAGGAATTTTCTTTGAAAGATGGAAGGACGTAACACTTAGGGCTAATTTTACTTTTAAAAGAAACAGGCAAGGTAGCTCTACCGTGCAAAACACAAATGAGGCTCCAAAACCTGGAAACCGGTCCAAGGATCATTGTTTCATTCCATCCTTGGGCTGAAGACTGAAGCAATTTGCACTAAAAGTTCATAAGCACAAAGGGGTCCAATTGCACTCAAGCTCCAAGGAGGACGAGTGTACCCCTGAAGTCCCACGTTAGGCATTTCCACGACAGTGTGTACATTTTACCCCCGGAAATAGCAACTTTTAGAACACCTGACTGTGCCTCACAAGTCAACTTTTTAACTCCTTAAACACTGTAAAGCCCCAAATTGGCTAAGTGGCTTTAAAAAGGGGGGGAGGGAGGAGGAAAGGAAAGGAGTGATCTCAAGCATAAAGCTCTTCTTCTTCAAAAAAAAAAAATCTATCTAAACTCCTGGACTTGAATACACCAAAGATAAGGATCTGAAAATAGTTAAGAGAGTTATCTTTTTGTTTTCCTTCAAAGGAATAAGCTCTGTAGCAACTTCCTAGGATTTGATGTCAACACACAGTTGTCTCCGGAGTCCCCCCTCCCCCATCCTGGGGCCCCGGGCAGAGGCTAGGGTGCGTTCCTTGTGCACTGCAGACAGGCACACGGCATCCCTCAGGACCCGTTTGTGTTTTACGCACAGAGAGAACAAGTGCTGGCAAGGGACAAAAAAAAGAACATGTTTTGCAAACAATCAGAGTGACCTGAAACCCAGGGTGAAGACTGAAGGCAGCCTGAGCCAGGCTCTGTGCAAGGCTGGCTAAGTGGAGGGCTCCGGAGAAGGAAAAGGCTTCTCGATTTCCCATTCACCCAGGAGGACCTCTCACCTAAGGCCATGGCCCCGACCCTGGTGCGGGCTGCCTTCCTTTGTTTTGCCTCCTCCGGGAAGCCGGGAGCCTCTCTGAAAAGAGATGAATGACCAAAGGAAAGAGGCCTCAGTATTTTTCTGGAGCTGAAAGCAACCAGGCACGGGGCATCCAGTCGAATGCTTTCATCGTCATTTGGCACACGAAGAAAATGAGACTCAGGCAGCGGAGCCTATGACAATCACGAGACACGGGACAATGGGGCCCAATGCCCAGGACTCCCCTCATGCCGTGATGTGATCTTCCCAGCCCCCCAGTTTCCTGCAAAGAGAGGGATCTCTCAGACCTTTGCAACCACACCACCCCTCTCGGGATAATCCACGCACAAATCTCCTTTGACTTGGTTGGGAATTTTGTTTTTTAGATTTTTTAATGATTTTTTAAAGTAATCCCTACGCTCAATGTAGGGCTCAAACTCACAACTCTGAGCAAGAGTCCTATGCTTCACCAACAGAGCCAGCCAGGCGCCCTGCTGTTGGAAATTTTGAAGTGGATTCTTTTCCCCCATTTTCCAATTCTGAACCTACCTACTCAAGGTATTTTCCTTCCAAATGCACCTGCCCTCACTCCACAAACTTAGGTCTCCTGGTCTAGGTAAAGCCTATTAAATGCATCTCTACCTCAACTGCACCCCACCTCCATCTAAATAACTAAATCCCGAACTACCCCGCTCCCCAGTCTACTTTCTCTTGTCTGGCAGATGGGCAGACTTACCTTCCTAAAGTGACATTCCCTGCCCTCCCAGCCCTCCCCAGGAGCACAGCAGACACATTTGGAACCTGTTGCTTCCATCCTCCTCTGCCCTCTGGAAAATGCCTGCCATAATTCCTCCTCCCCAATCCCCATCCTTTGAAATTTCTAAACCCCAGTAGAGGAAGTGCCTGAGGCTCTTAATAAGCTCGGTCATGCTCAAAATATCCGCTTCACCCACGAGGTATAGAAGCAGGCAATTCTGACCCTGACCCGAGCGCCCATTTAGGGAAAAGATGATCTTCCTTCAAGGCTCAATATTCAGAATTCCTTAAAAGACCATTCTTGCTTATTTTCATTCGGGTACCTGTGAACTTGCAACTGTCCAGGACCCCGGCTGCAATACCCATCATTCACCTACACAGGTGGCAACAATAGAAGATTAAGAAATCACCCTGCATGTGGCTGTGACCACAGAGAGTACGTATTGCAACTCTTCTCTGGAACTTGCAAAACTTACAGGAAATCTTCCACCACCTACATAGTAAATCCACTGCCAGAAAAATGAAGTGTAAACACTTTATATTAAATTAGCCAGGTGTTTAAAAAAATAACATTATCCCAATCCAGTATTTTCTAATTCTGGCTCACTTTCAAGTCTCACAGGGCATAGAGGGGCAGAGGTATGCCAGGCATGCCTCTTTGTTCCCCCTTTGCAAGGGGCATGTTTTGCTTTTTTTGATTAACACAATCTGCAAATTAGAGCACACGCAAAGTAACCCCAAAGCAGAAAGCGATCCTATTTCTTTTATCCGGGATTTCCCTCCAATCTTTACACTGGAAGACAATGCACATCAAGGATATAAATCTATTTATCTAAAGAGAAATCCTCAATTGGGTCCTGGACTTATTGGACATATTTTTGAAAGGAGCATCAACAAAAATGAAGAAACAATGAACAGGAAAAAACAGGAAACCCTAATGTGTCTCAGTTTACAGATGAATGCATCAATACGTGTTTGTGAGATATTCTATGCAAAAAAATCAATGAGCCCTCAACCACTGTCAGTTACCTCAATCCCTCCCACTGCCCTTCGGGTGCACATCGCCTGATATGGCCCGGATGCCCCTGGCTTGCCTTCAGGGAGGAGGGACACAATGGTGAGGGGTAACATTCCTCTGCACATACACGGTGTCAAAAATATATGGAAAAAAACAAAACAAAACTACCAGCCTAGAAACTACGTTGGCAAAATTTAAAGCAACAATTTAGAAACAGCCTACGCCCCATTTATGTGCCAGCGTGGCCACATTTTTAAGGGCCCAAGTCATGTCTATCTGTCTGTATGTCTGTCTACTTCAAAAAAATTAGTTTTAGGGAGAGTCAAGTGTTTACAATTTTGAGATGCTTAAGTTCATCCTCTGTTTTGGAGACACGGCACGAGAGAGGAGGCAATGTTCACTTGGGAGGAAAATGTGGCCTCGGGGGTTAGAAAGAAGTGAGTTTATTTCCCATTTGCCATTTATTGGCTGCTGGGCGAGAACAAACTCAGTTTCCTCATTATATATGTAGGACAGATACTACCACCTTGTGCTCATCAGGGCAGGATTCAATGTGATAAAGCTTGTAACTGTATTGGGTATCTTTCTGGCGTGTCAGAGGTCCTCTGTAAATAGGGTTTACATAGGTCCTAGGGTTCTTTAGTCCTGGCTCTGCCAACTACCTTCCTGCCTTAGCTGCCATGTGCCTGGGGGAGTCTCACTGTGACCCACTGGCCTCTCTCTAATCCCCTGGAGGTGCCGTATAGGCTGCAGCCTGCTGGGAAGGGCAGAAAAAGACACCAAGAACCATGTTCCTGATTGGTTTCACGTAGCAGCATACACACAAGACTTCGTTTCTGGGGGAGAGTTATGTGGCCATGAAAGAGAAAGAAAAGAGTGGTGCCAGGGTAGCTCAATTGGTTGAGTGTCCGACTCCTGATTTCGGTTCAGGTCATGATCCCAGGGTGGAGGGATCAAGCCCTGCATCAGGATCAGCGCTGAGCCTAGAGCCTGTTTAAGATCCTCTCTTTCTCTCCCCCCACTTCTCTCCTTCTGCCCCTCCCATCACTTGCTCTCTCCCTTACAAAAAAAAAAAAAACTGAGACAGGATTCTAAAACATTTCAGATTCCACGTCTGCTTGAACAAATAAAAATATTACAAATTTTAGATTGGCTTGGCATTCTAATTCCGGTTTTTCACTGCTATTCTTAAATCCCTTTGTTCTGAAATACTCCTCATTTAGTGCAAAGTGGACAGTAGCTTAAGACATCGTCATGTGAAGGCTCGCTGTAGTGGAGGTTACTATTTTGAAGGGTTCTCAAGCTGCAGGCTGGGGGTGGGGAAGTTTGGGGAGAGCCAGGGGCAGAGTACATTCCAGAACCTGCCAAGAAAGCTTCCACAGCACGGAAGCTAAACCTTCAACCAACTTCCATCAGGCAGTAAGCTCTTTTTAGATGAGAACGAGAATTTTCTATGTTTCAAAAGATTTCACATAGGTCTTCAAAAAAAAAACACCTCCTAATACAATTTTCTCCTTAATCACTTTATTCATGTTTTACATGGGTTAGATGAAGATTCTCTATAGCAAGAGTATATCTATCTATCTATCTATCTATCTATCTATCTATCTATCTATAAGCTCCTTCCTGGAGGGTAATGAGACCCCTCCCTGCAAACAGTAAAGAGGTGAAGAGGCATCTCCCCGGTTGGGGGTAGATGAGAGGACAGAGAGAGTAACACTGTGCTGCCGAACTCTGGGACAGGTACCAGCAACTGTCATCAGTGCTCAAATAAACAGACAGAGAGCTACGACTCTTCCAAAGGGCTCAGCAACTAGTTCTGGCTGTCAGGTTCTTGGCGACGCGAATTTAGGGGCTCTACAGGAACCGCTCGGGAGCTTGAGAGCTAAGTAAAAATAATCGCCATTATGATTTTCCAGGTCAAAGGAATCTCTTACAGGATCCACCGGCTAGACCTCTGTGTTGCAACCAAGAACATGTGCAAGCTGCTTGAAAAAAAAAAACATTGGCTTTGTACACAGGCACCCCGGGCTGGCTTCTCCGTGTGGAGGGGGGGAAGGACAGCCAGCTGGCTAGAGCAGCCGTCAGACTGTCCAGTTCTCACGCCACCTGCACCTCCCTATCTAGAACCTCCTGCTCTTGCTTCACAAAAAGTGATCCCGGGTGCCAGCGCCACAGGGACATTCCTTCAGCCTGATCCCACCGCTCCAGGCCACTGGGATGGGAAGGAGGCTGGCAGGAGTATGCTGACCACCTGCTCCTCAGACCTCCCCGCTCTGGGCCCGTACCAGGAAGATATGCACTTGTTCATCCAGCCAGGAATTTTAGTGAATTCCTGGTGCAGGCACTATCTGGAGTTCTGAGAGGCGGCTGTGAGTTTGTGCTCCAGGTTACGGAAAAGCTGTGGACGGACTGCGCTGTCCTTTAGGGCACGGTGAGGATTTTACGGAACCGTGACAAGGATACACAAATACCCATACACATAGTAAAACTAAAACCTCTTACCCTCCTGGCTCCTGCTCCAACCACAGTGGCTCCTTTTTCTTTCTTGAAGAAGGCAGACCCTGTCAGGACTCTGAGCCACCGCACAGGCTGTTCCTTCTGCCTGGGTTATGCTTCTTCCCACTCTCAACCTGCCTCTGCGGCTTTTAGTGCCGGGTGATGTCCTCACCCCCAAAGACTTCTCCCCATCACCACCTCTGGGTAAGAGCCCTTCCTGCTGCCCTATCATTTTAAGTCACAGCATCCGCTTCATGCGTCTCAAAGCACTGACCACTTTCACAGCCAAAGACTTATTTTTTTTTTCTTTTTGCTGGAGGGAAGGAGGAGAAGACTTATTGTTTAATGGGTACAAAGTTTCAGTTGTGCAAGACAATAAGAGTTCTGGAGATGCCTCGTGGTGAAGGTTGCACGACTTTGAGAATGTACTCAGTGTCACAGAGCCATATACTGAAACATGGTTGGATGATAAATTTTATTTTAAAAAATAAAAGAACTGAACTATGTTTAATGCTCCTTTCTCTTTCTCCCACTGGTGCACAGTGCCCTGAGGCAGGATTCCTACGTTTTTGCATCACTGTGTCCCTAGGGCCATGCCCAGAGCCTGGTCCATAGAGGCTGCTGTACGTATATGGGTTCCATGACACATGACTTACAATGTGTTTCCTGCTCAAGTGTAAGCTATTTGAGGGCAGAGACACCATTCCTTATTTTTCTTTGCCTCGTCCTTCCTTCCCAGAGTGTCTTACACACTGGTGGAGTTAGGTGGTGCTCTAACCCCGGACTACTACTTAGGCAAACTTTCTGAAAGCAAAGCCCCTGAAATTCACAGAAGATGCACATGGGGACTTCGTATGTATACCTACATGTGCAGATTTTACTGTATTTCCTCTTTGCCTGGAGGAAATTCTTCCTGCCTAGAATCCCAGAGGAACCAGATTTCAAGAAGGCCAGTTGTCCTTCTAGTATAGTGTCGCTTACTTTGCTGAGGTGGTTTTTCAGGTCTGGTGTCACCCAGGGGTTGTTTTTTGGTTTCTGGTTTTTTTGGTTTTTTTTTTTGGTTTTTAATTGGAATCTGCCTCAAATTCTCTTTGGCATTAGACAAAGCATAAATTGAAAGCAAATATGTGAGTGACAGAAGGGAGTTTCCTATAGGATAAGGACGTTTTACGTTCTGATAGTGAATTGTTATTAAGTAAATAACAATGACAACAAGGGTAATATGAAAAACTACTCTCCTTGACTCTCCTAAAAAGGAGGAAGAATGAGAGAAATCAGAGAAGCCACTTCTGGGAGATGAGGAATAAAATGAACCATAGTGCTCTCTCCTCACCATTTGGCTGGTTTTCCCTGAGAATAACCAAAGAATCATCTGACCGAACACCAGACCCCAACCACCCCAGCCTTCTTTTAGGTCATATTTGCTTTTAGGCAGACCAAAACTTAAAAAAAATTTTAAATGTTTATTTTTGAGGGAGAGAGAGAGAGAGAGAGAGGGAGAGAGAGAGGAGAGGATGAGGGGGACAGAGAGAGGGAGACACCAGATCTGAAGCAGGGTCCAGGCTCTGAGCTGTCAGCACAGAGCCCAGTGCGGGGCTTGAACCCATGAACCATGAGATCATGACCTGAGCAGAAGTCGACGCTCAACCAACTGAGCCACCCAGGTGCCCCCAACTTTTTTTAATGTTAACAATTCTTTTGCTCTTTCTCTCTCTCTCTGGTCCCTGATATACGTAAAAGCTGAAAGTCCTAGACGGAAAGAAAAAAGCATGAATGTTTGTTATCAGCATTAGTAAGCCACCCATCACATGTGGGGGTGCTCGCTGCTACATGCGCTTGGCATGCGCTGCCGGACTTAACGTCCACAACTCTGAGAGGGAGAGCCTGTTTTCCCATCCTCTGAACCAGAGTCTTAGGTATAGCGAGAATAACTTGCCTGGAGTCAATACGGCTTAAGGAGGCAGAGGCAGAAATACCAACTGAAGTGACAGAACTAGAGGTTCCATGCTTCCAACCACTGGTATGGGACTGAGCACGTGCACGTGACACGGAGTTTTCTACTGTCGTTCTTATAACCCACTTTCGTAAGTCATAGAAGGCTATTCTGCCCTCTTTCACTGATGAGGAGACCGAGGACCAAAAGAGGCTATGACTTCACAGGGAGACACATGATGATAAACAGAAGTGCTGAATGCGAGGAGCGCAGCTCTGAGACGGCAGGAGGCTCATTTCTGTGCCTTATAGTTTCGTCAGGGTCATTTAGCACCGTCTCAAAAGACCCAAAGGCAATGAATTTGGCTACATAAAGAAGTGGAAACTTCACTCCTGTGTGAAACCTAGCTTCAAAATATTTCTCAATTATTTCTACTTTAAATGGCATAATTCATACAAATTAGTAGAGCACAGAATTCCTACCACCCCACAGTGTTTGACAATAATGGCTGAAAAAAAAAAAAGAACTCTTATAAATTCTTCTGGATTAAATACTTGTTCATTTAAAACCTGAGTGCACCTGTCTGAAAGACACCACAGGCGTTGTACATGCAGGCTAGGATTCAAGGTAAAGATTCCTGTCCTAAAAGATACACATCAGGACAGGAATACTTCCAGCTTTGAGGACCTCGGGATGGAGGGGTGTGTACAGGCAGGAGTCCCCGAGAAGGGCCTCTCAGAACAAGCAAAGGAGCCCAGGATTTCAGGGAAGAGGGGGTGAGAGGTGGGCTTCCCACATATTTCAACAGAAAATCATAAATTGCCATCTTTATTACTAGGGAACCAAAAATTTTGAAAACACGACCTCAGTGCATTTTTGCCTTTAAGAAAGATTTTAATTGAACGAAATTAAATTTGTTTAAAACATCACAGGATGAGATCCAGAAAGAGGCTTCTGTCGCTGTGGAAAGTTAATGCCTATGGATCGTCTATTGCTAAAGTTGCTTCAAATGGGCGAATTATTCTCCTACCCACCCCCGCCTTTCTCTGTCCTGGCACAAGAAAATTTTAAGCCATCCACAATCCCTCCATTAAATTTAAAAAATAAACAAACAAACCTCCATTGTAAGAGGCGCCATTGGTGTCTGCCTCCTTGTCTTCCCATCACAAAAGGAGAGGAGTGCTGAAGAACAGACTCACTGGTCAGTATTTCATGAATTTAAAAAAGTGTAGCATTGCTTCTTGGCCAGACACAGCGCAAAACAAAAACCTCAGTCATCTGTTTAAACAAACTCACAAAAACAAAACCACTTCCTCAACATACTCCGTGAATTCTAAAAAGGATCGCGCGTTTGATATAACTTTTAAAACTTTAACTTTCGCCAATTAAAAGCAGGAAGATAGGACCAGACAAATGGACATCGCCCCTCTACCCTGCTTATCTATTTCTGGTTTCATTCAGAAGGCAAAATCACTGCCAGCACTTCCTCTCCTCCCAACAGGAAAATTTCATGGCTCCTGAAGGTCTGAGTCAGAGCAGAAAGCTCATGAATATTCTGATTTTCTGGAGCAGATGCAAGGAAATCACTATAATTGATGACCAGACACAGAGTTACCTACCAAACGTCTGGTCCCTAGAACTACTCTGAAATAATTTATCAAAAGTTGGATTTCCATTTTCAAAGTTATTAATAACAAGAGCCTGTTTCTGGTTTTTAAGATGAAGTTTAATCTCTCAAGCCCTTCTACTTTTCAATAAAATCTCTCGATACGCTGGGATCTCCTTTAATAAACTCCTTTCGGTTTGCCGTATTTCAGTGAAGATGAACAGAAAGTAAACCGAAGAGAACCTTCTCATGCGAAATGGGAAGAAATGAGTGTGCCGAAGACGATTTAAATGAAAATCGGCACGTATAGGGTGCCAGGAAATTAAGAGGACACGTGTGTCCTGGTAGCGGCGGCGGGGGATGGCGGCGCCGCCACCTTCCCGCGGACCGCACGAACTCCCCAGGCGGTTCCGCGGCGGTCCGGGATCGGACTGGGACACGTAACCGGACGTTAGCTCGGGACAATGAGACCCAGGTCCAGTGTGAGAACGCACGCCCTTCTTCCCTATTAACTTTTCTCTTTCGCAA
>PISW01009025.1:40253-66127 GCA_004023785.1 Mungos mungo
ACGCTGCCTCTGGCAAAGATCTCTCCCGGAGAGTGAGCCAGTAAACTAGAATTCTTCTGGAGGCTGGAGATGGCCAAAATAACCTTGGTGGCGCCTGTCCTGCTGGGATAGACGCAAAAGGGCCAGGGTATGCTAAAGATCAAAACCGTATTCAGTGTTAATTCTCCATCCCCCAAGATTGCTGAAGGCAATGTCGGGGTGCCTCTTTGATATGCATTTTGGACTCTGTTTACCTGGTAACCAGCCTAGCAACTGCCTTGCTTTCCCCCCTGAAACCTATATAAGAGACAGTTCTTTGAATAAAGCCCTCTCTCTCTTCGCTTCACCAGAAACCGTGAGTGTGTCCTTGCTTGCTGCGTCTCCCTCTGTCCCCTTTCTCTCTCCTTCCCTCGGTCGCCGGTCGGGGCAGATAGAGGCGGGTCCCCAGCTGATGGGGAGCCCACCTCTGTTGTGTCTGCTCCAACCGGGGACACGTTCTAGCTGGGAACGCGCCCGGACCTGGCTAGCTAGCTATTTGCGGCACCTGCCACCCTAATCCGCGGTAGAGGCAGACCCCGAGTCCCGTGCTGCCGCAGCCCGGAGTGGAATGACGGGCGGACTTGCGACTTCCGGGTCCAGCGATTTTTAGTCCCCTATGGGAAACAAATAATACGAGCGAACAAGCGTTCAGGGGTGGACGATTAGGTGCCGGGACCAGGCAGCAGACTTAGACAATTTGATATAGATGCCCGGACCGGACCTTTGGGTTTAGACAGCAACCCTCTTTACATTTTTTATTCTCCTTTTATGTTGTGCACTGCTCACAGTACGGGAGCAACGAACGTGCAGGGACCCACAAAGTTATTTCCTCCGTGGGCCTCCTCCCGCAGCAAAGCGGCAACAAGGCCGCGGAAGTCGGAGGGTGGGTCACTCTCTTCCTACAAATTTTAGGACGGCTGGTTTTCCATCAAAATTCACTTATCGCTAAGGAGAAGCCAGGGTTTGTAGCAAAATGGTGTAGAACGGTTTACTCCTTTGCCATAAAATGGATCATCAACATTCGGAAACCCAAGCTGCCTCCGTCCCGAGGGAGGCAGCGTGGCTCTGGCGCCGTGGGATCAACCCATGGAGACGGAAACCACGTTCCCATAAGAAACTTGAGCCACCAAAGGGGATTAGATGACATGATCGGAAATACATGAGAAATACTTGCTGCATTTTCCGCTATCGGGATTAAGGAATTAGAGGGGGGGAGGGGGCGGGAAATCAGGACGCCTGTTTTTCCCAAACCCAACTGCCACACCCGACCGCTCCCTGTTCCAGCCACTCTCGCGCACATGGTGTCCGGAGACCACGTGAGACGACCATGTGAGACGGCGGCAGGCGTGGCCGGAGCGTGGTCACGTGGCCGGCCAGCTCTGCTGCGCGGGCACGCGCCTGCCGAGCCCTGCCTCCCGCCAGCCCGGGGGCCGATGCGGGCGGCCACGGGCGGCCACGAGGGGTCTGCGGCGCTGCGGTGGCGGCCGCAGCGGCGCTCAGGAATCCGGGCCGCCGAACACGTGTGCTAACTTTAACGGATGCGCTGGAACTTTTTCCAGCGCTGGGGTGGGGTCTAGAAATACCACTTAAATAAATGTTCCCTATCCCCCTCCGCTCTAGGGCCAACTTTAAGACATTCGCCAAGGCGCTGCAAACACGTAACAACCTCAGCACTCGGTAGCCTGAATTCTGTGCAGCCAAACCTTTAAAAGCCGTACGTATTTCTTATCCAGACTGTTTCAGAACCATCGATTCGAAACCATCGAAATTCCTACTTGGTCCGGCAAATGTTGAATCCCCCTGGACTGTACCTAATGAGCAGCTACCCAGAGTTTCGGGTGTGTGAGGTTCTTTTTTCTTTCCCTAATGGAACAGTTCTGTTTCCAGCTCCTAAAATTTAATCCGCGAGGAGTTACAAACATCAGCGAGGGGAAAATGAGGGCCGCAGGAATTTAATGTACCGAGTGTGATCTTGCCAGAGTGGGATGATAAAATTACAAACTGGGATGGACTGCAGGATGTTTAAAAATGTAGCCATACAAAGTCCTTTCAAATAAATGCATGAGCTTCGATAAAATAATGTAGTTGCGTATGAGTAAAAATATTTTTAAAAATCACATTGGTTGGATTCATCCTTTCAAGGTATAAGTAAAGATATTTCTTAAAATCATATTGGTAGGAATACAAAGAATAGCCCAATTAAAAAAAAAAACCTCTAAGTAATTTTAATTTTTTTGTGATAAAGAATTCAAAATAATGATTTCTTCACACACATTGGAGTTTGGGCTGCTGAAATTTAATTAAATGGGGGTGGGAGACTTCTCGAAATTGTTTGCCATGTCAGTAATAGTGTATATTCTGAAAGAAGGAAACCGTATCTTGAGCACTCCTTTCAATTACAGCCAAAAAAGCTGAGATAAAATTTCATACTATTAATTAAAGTTCTATGGTGGCATAAGCCTTCCTAACCCATCTGAAACATTCAGGGCTGTGCTCTAGACACAGTCTTCCAACTGTGTCCTCTCTCTGAGCCCTCAAAACGCAAGAGGCACTTGCAGCCAGGACCAAAACTAATGGGACTTTTTTTGGGGAGCAGTTAGGATCTCCTCCCTTCAACCTCACCTCCTCTGAAGGGAAATATGGCAACGACATCTCAAATAACATTCATATTTGAGATTTCTCAGGCTTCTGCATATTTTTCTGCTTCATGTCATTCATAATTGTCCTCCCAGAAAAAGTGGAGCTACCACTGCTATTTAAAAAGTTTTATGTCCCTCGTTTTAAAAATACATAGAGTCCTCAGAGTAGAATTCCAATTACTAAGTGTAGAAAACAGAAATAGAAAAATCCACCATTTGGCAAACGCCACAGTAATGGGTGTTAAAATTAGGGAGTGAAAGAATAATGAGGGATGGTAGGAACAGGCTAGTCTCAAGTATCTACCCCTGAAAGATGCTTCCTAATTACAGAGGTCAAGAGTAGTAACAGCGAAGGCAGTGGCAGAGACCACCTTAACCAAGTGATTAAAATTAACATCATTAGAAATGAAACATCTGGGCATCGTGTGTCTCCAGACAGGATGAACTGGGAAGGACACAGTGGCCCTTCTGTGATCATCTTGCTAACACTGTAGGTCTTGCTGTAACCTGAATTTAATCACAAGCCAACACCAAGAGAAGAAGGACATTCTACAAAATAACTGGTCTGTACTCTTTGAAAGTGTGGAGGTAAGCTACCAAGAAGACTGAATAAAACGTCCTGGATTTAAGGAAACGGAACAGACGTGACAGCAAATGTGAGGTGGGATCCTCTACTGGCTAGAGGACCAGAAAGGGGACAACTGGTGGAATCTGAATCCAGTCTGGAATTTCACAGGGCCGCATCATGTAATAGTATGGTGTTGATAAGCCTCAATTGGTTATAGAAGTAAGATGTTGACGTTTGGGGGAGTTGGGTGAAGGGTGTTCAGAAACTTGTGGTACTTTCTGTAACTATTTTTTTTTTTTGGTAAATCTGAAATTATTTCCAATTTAAAAGTTAAAAAAATAAAAGTTCCTAAAAAGTCCCTAAAGGAAATGAAAACAACTACAACATAGTCATCAACGGCCCGGAAAGACAAACTCTTGAGCTCTCAGGGTACATGCCAATCAACCCTTGTGAACTCGAAATCTCACTTTGAATGAGAGACTTAACTTCTTGTGCTTCCCACTTGGACCAGAGCTACTAACAACCCTGCCGTCCCAGACAAAGGCCTCCAAAGCGTTTTGTAAAAAAGGTAAACCCCAAAATTGGAGATGAGGCAAATCTCTATTTTGTATGGACTCGGAGAGCAGTATTGTTGCTAGCAGCTAACGAGGCCGGCAGAGAACGGGGCATGCATGCTGAGGGCCCTAGCCATTCTGACATATTGCCTAACAGATCATTTATCTCTCAAGTATCCTCCGGTGGGGTGGAAGTAGGAAGTAAGATGGTTGAAAATGCAAAAGGCAGCAACAAAATGGACACCGGTAAACTGCAGACGCCTCTTCTGGATCCTTCTAACGACTGGGTCTTTTTTGCTTTAAAGGTACTGAGAAATGTATTTTCTTTTTTGAACTGTACATACGCTCTGTCATCTGCTACAGATAATATGGGCTTCTGCTTTCTCTGTGTTATGCAGAAAAGAGATCAAATTCCTTCACCAGCAGAATCTTCACTCCATTGGCAGCACTTTCCCAGCCCTGCAAGCCCTACAGTTTCCTGATCCGCCACTGTGTGGTAGCGAAGGCAATAAAAAGAGTTTGTCAGGGCTGCTCTAAAATCTCATCTGAAAAGCTTGATCTACTTTCTTTTTCCCCCCTCAGATACTGAAATGATCCTCATTTGGGAATAATAGAAAATTGAGGCCAGAAACGAATGCGCGAGAGCAACCATTTCTGCCCTAGTGTTCCCAGCATTACAGGGTGTGCAAGAGAAGATGAGAAATTTGCTGTCACCCCTTGCAGTGCCGTGCCACACAGAAGCCATAATCCGGAAAGGCAAGGGAGTGAGGTGCCGCTGGATTAAGCCCCTGCTTTCGCCCCACGAATGTGCTGACTGGACCCGTGCAGACTCTATGGACAGGAGGTTTAGGCTCCAAGACTGGTGTCACTTGTCCAGTAGAGGGGGCACCTGGGTTGGCAGGCAGTTGGCTTCTCCCTGAGAGCTCGGCTCTGTTATACCTCATTGCCTCCCAAATGAAAATCAAGTTTGCTCGTAAGCCTTCAGCAATGAAAGGTGTCCAGGGGAATGGAGGTGGGAAGGTGGTAGCCCCCAGGAGGAGGGCCTGCTGGGAGACCCTTACTGGGACAAGGCAGAGGTGCAGGGGCACTGGAAGCAAGAGTGTATGAAGGAGTGTGCCTGGCAGGGTGGGTGTGGGCCAAGGAGGAAGACCATGAGCGGGAGGAGACAGCGGGGGGTGCGGTGGGGGGAGAACCCATACCAGGTGGGAGTGGAGAAGCCCCTTCAGACGTAGTTATCTGAACATGAGGTATAAGAGGACCCTTCTAAAATACTGTCATGAAACTAGGTGCTGAGGGCTGGTCCAGGATACAGAAGAGGGGATGGTATGCCTTTGGAAAATATTTTTTGACCACTACAATAGCTCCCATGTAGATAAATGTACTCCATTAATTTTAATTATTCCAGCAACGGTCGTATTACTAGAGAGAGAAACAGAGACAGAGACGTGGATGCAGAGAGAAGTAAAAGGGGAAAAAAACCACAATCATGTGAAGGAAAAACACTTCTCACAGATGGGTACCATACCCTTCTGGTACTCCACTATCCAGCAAAAACATGTTTATGGGGGTCCACAGCTGAGGACCAGAAACAAGTTAGGTCTTACAGCCTACTGACTCTTACATACAACTCTCTCTCTCTCTTTTAGTATTTGTTTGATTTTGAGAGAGAGAGAGAGCAGGGGAGAGGGACGGGGTGGGGGGAGAGGGAGAGAGAGAGAGAGAGAGAGAGAGAGAGAGAATCTTAAGCAGGCTCCATGCTCAGCGTGGGACCCGATGTGGGGCTCGATCCCAGAACCCTGGATCACGACCTGAGCCCAAATCAAGAGTCGGGCGGTCAACTGATTGAGCCCCCAGGCCTCAGGTGTCCAGTCTTACATACAATTCTAACAAGCTTGGAAATGTGTTTTCAAAGTACCCACAGCCAAGAGGAAGCAGCAAATAATCACCTCCAGAGGGGCTGATGGAGTTTTCGTCGGTACTGCAGTAAGTCTATTAAACAGAAATGGGGACATAAAAATGATAAAGCCAAACCATAAGAACACAATAAACACAAGAAATCTTCAGTAGAGGGCACACTGCCTCCCGCTATGCCTTAAGGCTATCACCATATTATGCATAATACAACAATATATGTTCACTGATGTCCCCAAGTTGGCCAGAAATGATTAAATTATATTCACTAGAGTAAGAAGCAAGAAGTACATAATTTATGGTGGAAAGAGTTCCCGCACGACAGCGTACAAGAGCTGGTGTGGTAGTCTCAGCGGTCCCTGTGGCTTTGATGGTAGCTCTTTGTCCATTCATTCATTGGACGGACTATTGATTGAACACATTGGAAAGACTGCTCTGAGCGCCACGGTTCCTGGTGTCATGGGGTTCACAACCTCGTTTGTATCCAAGATGCTCCTGTCCCACAGGTCTACCCAGAGAGCCTGCACCAGCGTTTGGACTTTCCGTGTTCAATGCTAGGTACTGGGTCTGAAGTTTTCATCTGGTTTTGGATCTGAGCAGAGGAAACCGGCCCAAGGCTTTGATCAAACAGCTAGAAACCAAGGAGTAGTCAGCACCTGAACAACCAGTCCCCATGACCGAGGCATGCGGCTTTGCCTGCACCAAACTATAACAATACGAAAGGCCCACGGAACCACACTCCCTGAATCTGCTGGTTCTTTCTCCTTGCTGAGGAAATTAATTCTGACAGTCGTACATTCTTCTATTTAGGCTATAACATCCTATACCTGAATCACTTTACGGTTAATCAATGCATGGAAGAATGGGACACGTAGATTTTTAGTAGTGATTCATTTAAGGAAAAATCCTAGAGATCTTGATATTGTTTGAAATACTTAACCATATCACAAAAACCACAACTTCATCAGAAAGCCCAGCCACAATAAAAAATTACTTTTCATTTTCTTACTCTTTTAGGAATCTACCAGTTTCTTTCCTCTCTTGAGGGCAAACCTTAAAAACTGGAAATACTTGGTTTTAAGAGCTCTTTCTTGGGAGAAGACACGTAACCAAAAATTTGCTCTCCTGGGTGCAAAGACTGTAGATGGAATACAGTAAAGGGAAGCATACATTTTTAGACTGGGGAGATCTGGGTCCAGATCCCGTCTCTCCTACCTACCAGGTGTGGGTGGCGACGGACAACTGATTTTTTCCAGGCCTCCACTTGCTCGACAGTACAACACCGTTGGTAGAATCCACCCCACTGGCTATTGTGAAAACTAAATGAAATGTGCCTGACCAGCACGTAGTAAGCTCTGGCTACATCGTTTGCTCGTTATAATGCAGGTGAATGCGCTGTATTTCCACACAGCCTCCCTCTGTCCGCACTTGGTAACCAGAATGAAAGCACAGGAGAGCTCACACTGGATGTGCTTCTAGGTTGGGCAGGAGCATCTGCTTTTTCCTTGGAAGAGAGGCTCACCTTCCCCTGAGGCTGGGCTTCCTCGTAACTGAAGTTACTAAGGAACAACAACAAAATAAAAGGGCAGAATGAAGGCAGGAGTCTGCCCTTGATAGGGGCTTGTTTGCCATTTTCTCCTTAAGAAACGGGCGAGCCACTCCATGGCGTGTTCAAACACCTTCTAGCATAGCTGGTCCCAGATGTCAGATGGGGTTTGGAAAGAGGAAGTTTCAACATCGACTGCTTTGGCAGACACTCACGGGTTGTTCAAAATAAAGCTCTACGATGCTGACGGGTTAAGATGGAGAGATTTCTCCGTGGCAGGCCCGGACCTAAGTACTACAACTGCTTTGCAGCGATGCTGTGCGGGGAGCCGAGGGCCCCGCGAGGGTTCCGCCCATGCTGATCAGCATCCTTGAAAGGCAGTCTCTGCCTCTGAACCCCACCATGCTCTGAGCCTTTCTATCTCCATTAAATGGCTGAGATTGTCCTTGCGTACTTGGGTGGATTGATGTTATTTCTAAAGCATGCAATTCATTTCAAGAGGGGAGAGGAAGGATTAAGTCGGAAATATTTTTCTATTGAGAAGAAAAATTAAATGTAAGTGGAAATGTTTTCATGAAAATGTTTTTATATTTCAACATTTCCCCGAAGTACTCTGATCTCAGTATAACACAGGACTGTGCTAGATTAGAAGGAATGAAGACAAAATGAATTTAAATAAAATTGAAACTGACCAGCCAGGCTTTATTCTCCCAACCTGATGAAAAACAACAAAGCAGCGGGGGGTGGGAACAACAGATGAACCAAAAGAAGAAATAAAAATAAACTTCAATAAAATTTAAAACCTGAATGCAAGTTTCGATTTGGTTTCAGAATTTCTAAAATCCAGCTTATTTTCACAAAAGCTTCTGAATGTCCAGCCATCAACCGCCACTTGATAGAACCCCAAAGACCTTGATTGTTTTCTCTCAGCCAAGAAACCCACTGGTGTTCAGTTCTAGAAGATGACTTGCTTGTTTTATAGTCCCTGGGTTATTAGGAGTATTTAGGTCATTAAGGCTCACGGCCCAGAAGATGTGTGCAATTAGGCAGCTGGTCTAACTGATTGTGTTGCATTTTTTAAAACGTGCATGCCCCCTTTAGTAGCTGTAAATATGACAGGAAAGATGAAATGTACAGGTCTTAGTTACCCTTATTCAAAATAAACACATACTGAGGAGGAAAGAGTTTTGTCAGTTAATCTTCTGTCTAGATCTATTGTCTAGTGGCCACAAGTGGCTATTCAAATTTAAACTAATTAAAATTTAAATGAAATCTGAAATTCAACTCTCGGTCCCACTAGCTGCATTTCATGTGCTCTGTTGCCACATGTGGCTAAGCCGCTACCTTACTGGACAGGAAAAATCTAGAACATTTGTATCATCACATAAAATTCTATAGGACAGCTCTGGTCTAGACGAAAGAACAGAGGCGTGAGCTTTGGGTATTTACATTTATTTTCAAAGACATGGTTCCCCTGAATTTGGGAGTTACTTTGAGATGGCTTCATTAAAACACTTGCCCACTAGCACACAGCCACCTTCCCTGAGCCACCTCAACCCCCACGCCAGGGAAAACCCAATATATAGTCTTTTCTCTGCATCATCTCCAGCTTACTTTCAACTGTAAAACCATTCTCTTCCCAAACAACAGAATCTCTCACTCAAAACATGAACAGGATTCCTACTGCCTATAGAGAAAGGAGGTATTTGCAGGCAAACGGACAAATCATTATTTTCAGATGGAAAGAACTTCCCAAGATACATTTAAATATTAACACATATAGCAGGTGTTAAATATTAAAACACACAGCAGGCTTCCCCCTATATGGCCATCATCACACTTCTATTTGTTTAACGTCTACATTCCCTGTCCAAGTGTCAGCGCGATCTGAGCAGAAAGCAAGTATTCTGTTTGCTGTTGTACACCCATTACAAGCATAGTGCCTGGGACAAAACAGATGCTCAGATTTTTGTGGAATGATTGAATGAAACTTAAGAAGAATGGTATTTTGCTAAAGAACAGCAAACATCCTTTTCGAGCCTGGATCCAATTCTTTTATATTTGGACAGCAATCCACCCTTTATTTTCAGATGCAAACTTAAAATAACTCAGCAGACCGATTCATGCAAGCATGCGTGCTACGGTTCAATATTTTCCATACTCAGCAATGGCTCCTTCTAAAAGGCACAGCAAAAGGCATAGCACGAAGCAGCTCACATATGCGATCTCATCTGCCCCTCCCTCTGGTATCTTCTGTGCTGCAAGGAGGAGGAAATCAAGGCTGAGGGAAAGTAAGTGACCTGTCCAAGGTCACAGAGCTACAGACATCCAGTTGGAAAGCCTCCCCTGGTGACGATTATGGATCATGCCCGTCATAACACCTGGTTGTACAATTCCCACCTGGGTTGGGAAATCTACATTGGTCCCAGGTACTCTGTCAAGGAAGGGAGTGGCTCTGTATCTTTGCACCCTCCTCCCCAGAGTTTAGCAGAGCACCTGTCCTGTAGGCATCTACAAATGTTTGCTGAAAAAAAGCTTAATAGTCCTAATGGCTCAAGGGTACCCAGCACTGGGGAAGTTGAGTACTAGGGTCACGGGCAGGGGGCAGAGCTGGGCATACCCCATCTCCCTTCTATGGTGACAGTGGGGAATCAGAGTGACCCTGCCCCCTATACGGCAGCTTCATGCTCTGGCCCCTGTGGCCATCCCGCACCAGGGGCCAGCTTGCTTCTGCAGGCCTACTAGCTGCTGGCCGCACATCAGACATTATCGTTTTTTTCTCACTGCTCAGAACTTCTACCCAATAACCCTGTTATTTTAAAAACACAATTGATAATGAGTCAGTCGGGATCCTTTGGGCCCCAGGTGTTGGTCATACAACACAGGGGCTCAGACTTTCTTGTTTGGCCCCAATTCCCTCAAAGTGAAACTTCTGGAAGTCTGACCCAGAAGCATTCATTTTCACTAAAAAAAAAATCTGAAATTTACACATACCAAGAGCAATTTTTAAAAATAGGTATTTACTGCGGGTTTCCCAGATGGAATGCAAAAGAGTATAAGTATCACCAAAGCGGCTATCCCGATGGAACAAGATAAATGAACATTAATGGGACTCCCTAATAAGTGATTGTGCATAGTTCTGTTAATCGCTCATTGGTCCCACAAAGTTGGTAAAATGTCTCTCTATGGCTGACCAAAAAACAAAACAAACAAACAAAAATCCCCAAAGAAACAACAACACTTGCAAAAGCTCACACTTACTGAGTGCCTACTAGGGGCGAACTCAGTGCCAGACAGAGTTAATCCTCATGGCTCCCCCACAGGGATGGTATTATCACCCCCTTCTACAGATGTGGAAAAACAGGCTCGAGGGGGGCAGTCATGTGTCAGGGGTGCCAGTGTGTCTGACTCAACAGCCCAGGGCGCCATTATATAATAGTGCCTCTCCCTGGGCCCGGGAAACACCTAGAAAGTAACAGGTGAACATGAGACTGTGGAGGACACACCACAAGAATGCATCCACGTCCCACGAAGTGGGGAAGAACATAGCTCTCCAGAAGGTGAGGGGGTTAGTGCAGTGGGGGTGACCCCATGAGGGATGGTCTGAAAGTGGTTCTAGAAGATGGGGCCATTTGGAACTGGGGAGGCCAGGTAAGTCACTCCACGTGTGCTGTGGTCACAGGCGCACTGGGCACTCTGGCAGCTGGCAGACAGGCACATGCTGGGGCTGGGGGACCGGAGGCAAGGGCAGACGAAAGTCAGATCGCAGAGGGCGCAAAGCCCAGTCATGTGGGAAAGAAAGGGGGAACCCGACACTGGGGTGGGGATTAAAGGCGTGATTTCAAGAGATTCCCCAGGTGACTCAAAATGTGTCTCAAGTCACTGAGGAGCTGAACAACCCAGGCCCTGCGGCTTCCCCCTGCTTATTTGAGCCGGAGAGAGCCACTTGGCTCCCAGACCCGCCTGCCCTGGCATTCTCCAGCAGGGACACATGCTTTGGTTATTCAGACGTGACTTACTGGCACGTAGAGGCTTGTTGGCATGGAAAAATGAACAGGCTGACCTGGCCAGAAAAGCAGGTGACGCAGAAACCCAGCAAAAGATGAGCTCGCTGTGCCACGCAGAAAAGCAGCAGGCTCACGTGAGATGGCCACGGAGCAAAGAACCAGGAGATGATACAGAGGAGGGGTGTGTGGGGGGGTGGTAAGCCAGGACCTCGGGAACCTCCACGGGCCCAGGAGAAGGGCAGGTGTACTTCTTAAGGTATTTCCTTTGGTCCTTATGAGATGGCGTAGACACATGATTCCGAGCTCACGCAGGGGGCCACAGAGGCTCACAGATACGCAACTGCCTGGCTGAGCTAATGAGGGCCAGGAGCCAGAGCAGACATCCCTATAGCACATGTCCTGAGAGCGTCTTTCTGCCTTCAGTCGACTGCTAGCTTGGTCGAGTCACAAGACTGCGATTATGCCGCCAGGAACGTCATGGCCATGAGGCTGAACTCTGCCTCTCACCTGGCCCTCTCCCTCACCTGCCCTCACCTCTCCACTCACAGGAGCTGTTTTTATCAAATCGTGAAGTGACAGTTGAACCCATTCTGACAAAAACACCATGATATACATGAATTTGATCATCGTGGAAAAATATTCCTAGCAGAGGAGAGAGTACAAATGGACGACTGGAGGAGGAAAAGGAGAGAGGGGGAGGAGGGGAGGGGGGGGGAAGGGAGAGAGGGAGGGAGAAATCCAAATCAGATGTGGTGGCTAACTTGAAATAGGACATGTTTCCTGGGGCTTATAAGTAGGTCTGGAAGCTGCTCCTGCAAATCCCGGCCACCACGTGCCATTCCTTACATTTATACTTGCAATGTATCTCTTCAACCCTTTTCCTTCCCTGGCAACACCTCCAGTGCCCCAGCACCGAAAAAGCACACAGGCTTCGAGGCTGAGATGGGCCCCAAACTCCATCCCCGCCCACCCCCCCACGGCTGTAGCTCGAGGGGATGTTCCTACAATTCCTATAAACCAGGACGCGATGCTTTCTCTCTCCGTGGCTGTGATTCAGAACACGCAGGAGGCCTAACCTCCCCTTGGCAAGCCAGAACCTCAAAATCATCGTGGTTTTTGTTGTTGTTGAACAAGGCTTCTCACAGAATATCCCAAATAAGCCACTTCACATAACTTTTCCTTTCCTTTAAAAAGAAAAGCTAAATAAGGCTGGATGTCATATGGAATAGCAGCTCCTAGAAAGGGCATCTTTGAACCGAATGCCACATGCTGTATTTTGCCATTTTGCCTGCGCTTCCTGCTTGGAG
The DNA here is from genome assembly GCA_004023785.1 of Mungos mungo. Lineage (NCBI taxonomy): Eukaryota > Metazoa > Chordata > Mammalia > Carnivora > Herpestidae > Mungos > Mungos mungo. The sequence continues at coordinate 52,804 of PISW01009025.1, forward strand.
CCTGTGTAACAGAACAGAGGAGCTTCAGACACTGGAGCTGCTCCAGGCCACGCAAACTCCGCTCCGCATCTTCCAGGCAGCCCTGTCGCAAATAATTCATGTCCACTACGCCCCTATCACACTGAATACAACCACATTGTGCAGCTGGAAATGGGAAACCTGATTCAGATCACAGAAGAAGGTACAAAAACATTTAGTTCAACACAGTGCTGCCCCCTTTTTGGGGGGGAGTGGGAGGGTGCACCTATCTCAAATCTACCCATGGGTAAAGGATTCAAGACCCATCTTGGAAGAAAACGCAGCATTAAAAGAGCATTCCATGTGTCCAAAAACAGCAGCAACAACAAAAAACCACCCAGTCCTTCCAGAGCTGCGGCTCCCTGGGCTGCAGCGTCCCTAACCAAAATCCATCCAGCCCAGGCACGCAATTTCAAAAGGAAGCACGATCTCCGCAGAAAATGGTGCATGTTGACAAAGCATGACTTGTCCCACATGGGCAAGAATAAAAGGAAAACAAGACTGATCACAACCCAGCCTCCTCTACGCTGCGGACCAGAGGGCGGCAAAGAAAAAGGCCAGAACAAGGGCAGGGAGGCGAGGGCAATGGAGGACGAGGGCCGGGAAGATGCTTCTGCCCGACGGGATTTTGGTAAACAGCAGCCTGTAATGGCCCCTGTTAGGGAAAAGGGAAAACAGACATGGAGGGAAACGTGTTTACAACTGCAGCGGCGGCGGCGGGCGGGAGGCCGGGGGGGGGAGGGAGGGAGGGAGGGATTCCCCGACTCTGCGCTCAGCCCGCTCCGCTCCAGTGGGGCCCCAGGACTGGGTAGTGTTCCGAAGCCCCCACCCCCCACTTTATTGGGGGGGCCCACAGCTTGTTTATGGGGAAGGTTACTCCTCCTCCGCTCTGGTGATCGCGTCCCTAATACTCCTGCTGCATCCTTGCGGGATGCCCGCTTGACTGACAGCTGCCCCAGCCAGTCGCTGCCCAGGCCCCGCAGAAAGGTGGACTTTCCCAACGAGCTGATTGGACGGCGAGGAGGGCGGGCCCTCGTGATTGGCGTGCTACTCGGAGTAGAAAGTAGTAAACAACCTTGGTCCACCGCGGTGGGGAGGGCGCAGGATGCCAGCTCGCTAGCCCTCGCTCCAGAGCTGGGGGCAGCACCCAAGACAAAAGGAACCCGCAGGGGGAGGCGATGAGGAGCTGCCCAGTAAAACAAATGCGAGTGGGCGTCCTTTAGAGCCCCTGGGCGAGAACTGCTGACTTGCAGCTTCACATCATTTTTGTTCTGTGCAAAACCGTAAAGGATTTTGTTGCCACGGATTCTTACTCCTCCTCTTCTTTGGGTTTAAAAACTCTCCAAAGGGAGCGAGAGCCAATTTAGTTGACCCCCCTTCCTGCCAGCTGCACCCCTCCTCCACCTTCTATTGCTAGTTCTGGCTTTTCCCGAAGTTGATGTCAATACCTGTACTAAAAACTGTTTCCTTACACAATACGCTGTTAATGGCACAGAGGTGAATCAGATGCCCCGTTAGACCGATTCATCGCAAGTTTCTCAAGCTGTGATCTCACCCGGAGGTGCCTGTGTTCCGCAGCATGTATAAAAAGAAAACTCCAGACGACGGTATTAAGCTCACTTGACAAGAAATAAGCGGTTAACTAGCATTTTCCATAGAGGGTGTAGTTCACCCAGGATACTGCAGGCGAAGGTAATTCCCCATCTGCTTTGACTTGAATCACAATCCATTCCTCATCCTGGCCTGGCGGTTTTCAGGACCCTGGCGTGAAAATCTGCCGCTCCCAGCATGGAAGCTCTGCTCCTCTGTGGAGGCGGCTCCTGGGGCTACCTCCCACCTCAGAGGTCTACACAAGCAACCTCCAAAGGAGAGATTCCAGAGAGGCCCCTCCTTGTGCTGATGGAGGAGAAGGAAGGCCAGAGAAGGGGACCAGCAAGCTGGACCCAGGAGGGAACTCCACTTCACTTGTTTCCCCGCTGACTCTACATGGATGATGCTCTCTCATTGGTGGCCAGATGGTCCAAGTTTAAAACATTAAAAAAAAAAAAAGGTATAAAAGACTCCCTGCAGGATAGAGCTTAGGGCAAACTGGCCACCTGGGTGGGGGTGGGGGTCCTCTTCATCACCCTCAAAGCACATGCCCTCCACCAGGCTGTAGTGTCTGCCCACCCCAAGCAGTCCCAGGGTCACCTCTCGGCCCCTCTAGTCACCACGCCCACCCGTAAAGAGTAAGCCCCCTTTGGTCCTTCTAGCCTGGCCCCAGCTGAGGCCAGCAGCCTCCTTCCTTTCAAGTACCCCTCCCTCCAGTCACTCTGTTCCTGTCACACGTTCCTGAGCCAGCAGCACACACCCTTCCCTCAGACTGTGCCTTCTGCTTCCTAGGCCTTACCCCTGCCTGCCCGGGAGAGGCCACTGTTCTCCATGGCTTCCCCGGCCCTGCGGAACTGTTCTGAAATCGGTTGCCTTTCCGTCAATGCCATTGTCAGAGCCTCCAGTCCACCAGGCAGACCCCACATGTCCTGAAAGCAAGGGCCGGCCGGATCATATTTTGATTTGTGCACCTCCTGGAGATACACACCCACCATGAGCACACTCCGGTCTTGCCCAACATTTGCAAGCCGTCCTCATCCTCTCCTTGCCCCCCGCCCCCGCCCCAGTCAATTCCTCATGCTTTCCCACCACTGGCTCCTTGCTAATGGGCTCCCCCTAGCCCCCAGATCGGGGGCCCTGCCCATCACTCAGAGGCTCTTTCCACAGACACAGAGCTGTTCTGAGCTCATGCTGTTTCCTTTGCCAGTTTGATCATTTTCTGCCTTCTTTACTTGCAAATCCCTACTCTGCCTAAACATCACTTCCTGCCTTGGGCAGACCTTCCACAAGCACCCCGCTCCCCACAGAGCATTTCGCAGACCATCCGGTGCATCCTCTCCTCTCTCTAGTACCTCTCTCCGACAAGATTGGCTAAAGAGCCAGGAGCAGAAAGACAGATTCACAAAGTGGGGCTACCAGGTATCGACTGAACCAATATATTCTGGTCTCCGGACGGACACAGGCAGTGTTTTGGGCTCTTCTCCGCTGCTGGGTCCCTCTCCCTGTTCTTTCTTCCAGAAGGCTCCTCTATGTTTGTGAGTGGCTGGCTGCCTCTCGATGTTTCAGGTCACAGCTCAGATGTCGCCCCACCATGCCCACCTGCTGACCACTATCACACAGATCTGTTTAATTTTCTTCATGAGATTTAACTATCATCCTTCTTATCTGATTATCCAATTGTTGGCTTTGTAGTCCGTCTGTCTTCTCCCGTCCCTGGCACGCAAGCCCCAAGAAGGATGGGAACTTTTCATCTGCTGTACTCACTGTGTCTCTGGCACACCTAGAGGAATGCCTGGCACATCCAAGAAGTTCCAAATTAACTTTGGGCACAATAAGGGACAGGAGACCACATCACTCAGCATGGTAGCCAGGCAGAGGGAAACCAAGCTTTTGGGGAGGGTATGCTTTAGTAAATACCCGAAGGCGGACACTAGAGTAAACCTATGAGAGATGGACAGACAGGACTATGCTCCTCACTTGACCCAAGATGTTTCAGGTGCTCTGAGAATCCCAGGTTCCATATCTGAAACTCACTGTCCCTGTTTGCACCCAGTGTGACAGTTATGTGCGTCATCCTGTATATACTCCCAAATGGATACAGAATGGCGGGAAAGGATGCATCATTACTGACACACTTAGTACTTTGAATAGTAAAAATGAACCCTTTTTTAAGCCTCTTAGCATAGGTACTTATTTTTCAATTCCAGTGTTTTGGGATAGGTAATAACTACAGGGCTCAGAAATGAAAACGAAAAGGCATCTATGAGACCCAACATAGAATCTTCCTTCTCAGAGCTCTTCGCTTGGAGCATTTGACAAATACCAGTATTAGTATTTATCTCTTTTTGCACAGATAATGAACTTCGGTACACACTGTTCTGCTTGTTATTTTCTTCACTTACTGTATCATGGAGATTTCTATTTTAACAGCTCAATAATATTCCACTGGATGGATAAGCCTTAATTTAATGGTTCCCAAACTTATCTGTACATTGTAATTACTTGGGCAATTTCAAAAAGACAAAGGAAGGGGCGCCTGAGTGACTCGGTTGGGCATCCAACTCAGGCTCAAGTCATGATCTTGAGGTCTGTAAGTTCAAGCCCTGCATTGAGCTCTGTGCTGACAGCTCAGAGCCTGGAGCCTGCTTCGGATTCTGTGTCTCCCTCTCTCTGCCCCTCTGCTGTTCATGCTTTGTCTCTCTCTCTCTCTCAAAAATAGCATAAAAACGTTAATTTTTTTTTTTTAAAGACAAAGAAAAAAAAACCTGTATCCCACCTTACAGAACCTGATTTCATTGGTCTGGGGTGTGACCTGAACTTTGGGGAAAAAAATCCTAAAGTGATTCTAGTGAGCACGTAAGTTTGGGAGCCATTATCCTAACTCAGCCATCCATTTCCTTATTGGTAAGTATTTGGGGTATTTCTCATCTTTTACCATATCAAACAACGCTATAATGAATAATTTTGCAGAATTGTCAGTTTGCCTGTATACAAGTATATCTGTTGGGTAAATGCCTTCCCCAAATTTGCTGAGTCAGAGTGTGTGTGTGTGTGTGTGTGTGTGTGTGTTTTAAGTATGAAGATTAGCTTTTTGTCAGTGATAGAAGTTGCATATATCTTTTCCAGCTTGGCATTTGTCTTTGCTTATGGTTTTTGGCTATGCAGAAGTTTTTTGTTTTTGCTTTTTTTAAAAAAAATCATGCTTCTGAATATTCTCTTTTCAGGCTCCTGGATTATGTATTGTGACTTAAAAGGCCTTCCCTACCCCAGGGTTACAAAGGAATTCCCCTGTGTTCTTTTAGGACTTTTATAGTTTTGTTGTTTACATTTACCTTGGATCCACTTGGAATTTAATGTCGTGTATGGCATGATGGATAGACCCAACTTGATTTTTTTTCCAAATGGTTACCCATGCCCCAATGCCAGTAAGTGAAGCATTCATCTTTATCCAACTGATTTCAGAAGCTACCGTTATCAAATACTAAATTTCCATATGTACTTGTCTATATTTGGATCGTCTATTCTGTTCCATTGGCCTGTTTCTTCATGCACCAGTACCTCCGTGTCTTAATTAAGACTCTATGGACTATTTTAATATCTGATAAGGGTAGGGCTCCCCATTGTTCTTCTACAGTTTCCTTGGTTATCTCGGTTTTTTTTTTCCATGACAGCTTTAGAATTAGTCTAATTAGAAAAAAAGAAAGCCCTGCTGGTGTTTGGATCACAGTAAACTTATAAATGAACTTATGAAGAACTGACATCTTGATAATGCTGATTATTCCTGTCTAATAATATAGTATGTCTTTGCATTTACTCAAGTTGTCTTTTGATTTGTTTAATAACAGTAAGTTTTCTTGTTTTTGTTAGATGTTTATTTGTTTTTTAGAGAGAGAGAGAGAGTGTGTGTGAGTGGGGGAGGGGCAGAGAGCGAGGGAGACATAGAATCCAAGTAGGCTCCAGGCTCTGAGCTGTCAGCAGAGAGCCAGACATGGGGTTTGAACTCATGAACTGTGAGATCATGATCTGGGCCAAAGTCGGATGCTTAACCAACTGAGCCACCCCAGTGCCCTGGTAAGTTTTCTCGTTAAACCTTCTCTTTCTGTTTTAATTGGAAATAGAGTCTTATCTTCTATATCTGCTAACAAGTTACTTGCATATTGTAGGATTGTGTTATAGCTAAACTGTATGTTGTTTCTAGCAGAGGAAGTTCTATTCTGTGCCTTTAGAAAAATACAGTGGGATGGGAAAGAAATCAAAGGTTGAATATTCTTAACAATAAAGAGAGGACAGGTTCCTAATCAACCATCGAAGTAACCCATTCTGAGCTGGCATTCACAAAACAAGGAAATCAAACGCTGTGGGGCATATTGCTGAAGCGGCCAAGGCAGGACTCTGGCAAAAAGAAGATGGTATTCCTTAAGATTTAGACCCAATAGATTTAGAGGGGTGAAGGAAAATAAGCAGAAAAAAATTTAACCACTGATCTAACAATCATGAATAGCTGATTTCATGCCTTCCTGAAGGCCTGCCGGGGACGGTAGTATCTTGCCTATCTTGTAATATATTGGCAGAGCGTACATGGAAACCAGGGAAAATCCAAGGAGACTGGCACTCAAGTAGGAACAGGTCAACTGTGAGTAATGGGCTCAACCTCCCATGAAGCGGTTACTCAATGCGGTATTCTACAAGTCAAGAAATGGCTTCCTGTCCCATTGCCATGTGTTTTAATAAGAATAACCAAAACATGTATTTTTTAAATCTAGAGGTCCCAACTTTAAATATCAGGGCTTTAGGGGCAGAGACAGATGCATGGCTTGGATCCCCTCTCAGAAGGACTCTTTGTCCAGCTACACAGTGTCACTAGCCGACAGCCTCCAGCTGCTGGCTCTCCTAGGGTCCACTTCAGCTTCTGGCCAAGGTCACAGTCTTAGGGCAGCCCCTGTGCGCAGCAGTGGTCCTAGGGACCTGGTTGTATCCATCCAACAAGAGACTCCTCACATGGGCCCTCTTTGCTCGGAGCTCCTTGGGAGCCAATAAAACTTTTGTCAGATCGGAATCCTGGTAAGAGGCCCCCTCACCTCCAGCCCACATCTGTCATCTCCTCCTCCCCTGTCCCTTTTGCAAGTGTTGCTCTTGAGTAAATCTTTTGCATTCGTAACTTCACCTCCAAGTCTGAAGGAAAATCCAGCCTGCAATGACAGTGTTTAGGAAACGTGGTGGGAGTGGTGCTGGGGTGGCTCAGTGGGCTAAGCATCTGCCTTCTGATCTCAACTCAGATATGGATCTCAGGGTCGTGAGTTCAAGCCCTGCATTGGGTTCCACGCTAGACATGGAGTCTCCTTAAAAGAAAAAAAATGTTGGGGGGAAAGGAGGGAATAAAAATCCCCACATGATGCCGGACCAGACAATTCTGGGACCAGAAACAGAAAGGCCTCAAATCACAAATCTCTGGCTAGATGTGAACATTTACTGAAGGCTGGGCAGTTACACAGTTTGTCTGGCTTAATTTACCCTCCCACCCATCTTGGGCAGCAGGTATGAGCATTTCCGTTTTACAGACAAGGAGCGCCCGTTGCAAATAAGTGGGAAGAGCTCAGATTCAAATGCAGGCAGAGCTTTTCTCTTTTTGAGAGTGCACAGCCTGAGACTCCCGGTTTATCAGCACAGAGCCGTGCAGCTGATGCAGCTTGGAGCCCGCGTGGCATCCGGGTGCTTCTGTACCTATACTTAGATACCTCCCTGTAAACAAGGGACTGTTGTGTCTTTGTCTTTGGAGCAGATATGATAATTGAGAGCCTAGTACCATGTTCCTGGATCAAGGCTGTTCTTCATTTATGTCAAGCCAATAACAGAGCATTCACCAGTGTGTTTAAACATCTCTGGAGAAACTGTGTGTGCAGTTTCCCTTCATCACACGGACTGATTAAACTGTTAAAATTAATCCTTGGTCAGGGGCAAACGGGGAGGGCTCTCTAGTGGCTTTCCAACATCGTTTTCAGGCAGCGTAAGAGACGCAGCGAGCGCTACACTTGCTGGAGTGTCCCCGAGTCCGGCAGTACCACCTTCTTCCCCACACAGGGACCTCTGAGCAACCCTGGCTGTGTGAGCCAGAGACTGGACAGTGTGTTCCATATCACTCTGTGGTGACGCGGAAGAAGCCAACCAACAGGCCAGCCCCAAGTCAGCCACTGGTTAGTGGTGCTACTGGGGAGAGAGCTTCACGTTTCCTGTCCCTAAATTCCTCCCACGGTAGTTCGTTATAGGCACTAAAGGAAAGATTATGTTTAACTACATTACCCTTAAATTCTCTCCTTCCTCCTTTATTATTTTAGTAAAGCTGCGCTGTGGTGCCTTTACACTGGCCACTGCCCAGGGAAGCATGGCCACATCGGGGATGTCTTGATCACTTTATCAGCTAGCAGAAGCGGCAAGGAATCAGCAGAGGATGTTAAAGGTGCTAAACAACACAAATTACAAATGGATCGCCAGCACGTGGACATGGTCTGTTTTGTATGTGTAGCTGATGGGATGGGTGTAATTTCAAACTTTTATAAGCCATTTGAAAGATATTAATGTCAATAAGAGGGTGGGGAGAAAAGTATATACAATCAAAGAAAGTTTCTTTCCTTTGGTTGATATCAGAGAAGCTATAGAAAAATTAGCAATACAACTTTTAGAAAAAGCCAACATTTAGTGAAACACAGCTATTGGTAATAGTCACATGACAACAGAAGAAAAATACCAAAAAAAAAAAAAAAAGAACAAAAAACAGGGGCGCCGTGATGGCTCAGTCGGGTAAGCATCTGACTTCGGTTTAAGTCGTGATCTCGTGGTCTATGGGTTTGAGCCCCGCTTTGAGCTCTGTGCTGACAGCTCAGAGCCTGGACCCTGCTTCAGATTCTGTGTCTCCCCCCTCTCTCTACCCCTCCCCCGCTCACTCTGTCTCTGTCTCTCAAAAATAAAAGACATAACAAATTATTTTTTAAAAATAATAATAAAATAAAAAATAAAATAAGAACAAAAAACAAACCATCCAAGGCAACTCAAGGATGTTGTGAAATTGTGAGCCTTAACCAAGCTCATACCTCTAAATTTTTATTTCGCAAAGCTGCCAATTCAATTTTATAGTACAAAAAAACTCATCAGTTAGGGGGCATTTAATATTCACTGTATCTACTAGGAGAGAAAAAAAATATCTTCGAAGAGCTTTTAAAAAATACTACTTTGGAACACTTATGGGCAAACAAGAGTTGGAGCATTAATCACTGTAATTTCCCCACCAAGATCACTAGGTGAGGTGTTCAAAAACTGATGGAGGTAAGTGATGATTCAGCTGCAGAAGAACAGTAAGTTGCCAATCAATTGCAAATAGAGTGCTTCACAGGCCCTTCTTAACTGGCAGGAAAGGTTGCAAATCAGAAAGACAGAGAAAGTGGGGGAGGGAGAAAGAATACACAAGGCTGGTGGGGTGGGCAGACAGACGGACTCAATTTCCAAACTGCACACACAGAAGGCTCCTTAACAGTTATCATGCCAGCCCTGATCCTGAATTAGGGTAAATGAAAAATAAATTCCTAGGCACAATTCACTGGGGAAGTCGGAATGTGTGCTTTGTTTATAACCACACATGGAGACAATACTAGAATTGGATGTCCTATGCCTCTCTCTACTCTAGGCGTGACCCAGCCCCTTCCGTATCTAACATAACCAGAAGAGTTTACAAAAGTTTTGGTCACTGCCCAGATCTTCCTCCCTGGCAGATCCTTAACTAAGCCCAAATATTCATTGTAACTTCATCTCAAAGGAGGTGATGGGTATGTTAATGAGCTTAATTGTGGATCATTTCCCAATGTATACATATCAAAACATCAATTTGTTCCTCCTGGGTAAGGTGGTCAATTGTTTTCATTTGTCAATTATACCTCAATAAAGCTGGGGGGGGGGGACAACCCTCCCATGAAATCCTTTGATGAATCAGCATGTGGTGTGTGGAGAAGGTCCGGAGGGGGCCTGATGATGCCCTCAAGCTTCCCCTTTGACATTTTTCGGCTTATCTCAGAGGGCTGGCTGTAGAATTACTAATATTTTAAACAATGCAAATGTAATTATAGTTGGGAGTACATTCTCTACAGAAGGAAGAAAAGATTGGCATTTAGAAGCTTCATTAAACTTTTGGCCTTTTTCAAGGCTAAATGAATCTTAGAGAAGAAATAAAAAGTTCCCATTGATTGATTTAAAAACAGATTTCTTGCAATTAACAGATCTAGATCTACAAAAAGGGAGCATTAATACTCATTTCAATAATCTCTCATTTTCTCTAAGTATTTCATACTTAGAGGTGTATATCTTTCTTTATAGAGTATATATATTATGTATATATTACTCAGCAAAACTTAATTTTTCATTTTCTAATATCAAGGAAACGTTAGTTACATTTGCACAGGGGTGACCAGCTGAAGCAATTTAGTTACAAATACGCAAGTCTGCTAGAAGATTGTAAAAAATGTATTCATCTATACTGACAATGCCCTCACCCCAAACCCCAGTTTGTTTTCGTTTTTTCTTTTCTTTTCTTTCTTTTTTTGGTCAGCAGGAGAGTTCTAAGAGCACTTTTGGAGAATATTAAAATGTTTGGCACTTAGAATATTCCTTTTCTCCTGCTTCTTATCCCAACATATAAATTGGGATGGTGTGTTAAAAAGATGCAACTGAATTATCATATTCTCTTCATCTTCCAAATTTATTTAGACTTGCTATCCTGCTCTTTCTCTGGAATTTCCTCTGCTTTTCTTTTTGTCAGTAAACTAAATTACTTCTCCTCCCACATGCATAAAAGCATTAATTTATAAAACACATAGCCATATGTCATATCTCATGTAATTCTATTTTACATTTCACTGCCGCCCGGACTTATCTAACATGAACAAATAGATATTATTTACTGTAGTCAGAATGAGAATTATCTAACGCCACTTACATAGCCATAAATTGATTTTTGATTAATGTTTAAGCAAAAAGCAAACAAGCCCATCTGCTCTGAAAACAAACAAACAAAAGGAAGCGGTGGAGAACACAGTTCACAGGAATTTCTTTGGTATTAGTATGTTTCAGCTGCTGGTGAGAATTTTTTTCTACATTGCTATTAGGAAAACATACTGCTGACAAGAATATAATTCTATATCTAGATGTAGTTTCTCCTCTAGCAACTGTTCATTTAATAGACTACTACTTATGGTAAAATAAAAACCAATCCCACTCTGAAGAGAGCTCAGAGGAAACCAGCAGTGAATTTCTTCTGGTCCACGCAGTGCTAGCAAAGGAAATCTCACATGGATACTTTTTCCCCCCTTCTGTAGGGGCTGCTCTCTGCAGTCAAGTTAAGAATGAAGGAAAGCCAGGTATCCCATCTACACAGGGAAGGAGAGTGCTGGAAGAAGACTTCAAAATATTTGGAACTGTCAACTGGATATGTGAAATTTCCTTTTCAATGCAATCCAGAACTGGCAAGCCTTTAAATCAATGAGAAATAGAAGAAAAAGAAAAAGAAAACAAAAGAGCTCTGTCCTATTTATTTCTGTGATCCCCGGGGGCACGCTCTGTGTTGGGCACACGGCACAGCGCACGCTAGTACAGGCTGACGGACAGATGGACTCCATTTAGAATTCACCTTACTTCTGCTATGGCGGTAAGAGAATATCCTGCCATGTCGGGTGGGAGTCTCACTAATACCAATGAAATGCCAATATTCTTATTTCAGGCGCAAGAAAGACTAACCCTGGGGATTACAGTTTGAAACAAACAACAGGTTAAGGGAAGAAAGATTGGCCAAGAGCTTTCTCAGCAAATAGAATGGCACAGGAGCACACGCTGGTGATCAAACAGGACACACGCCTTACTGCCACGAAGAAGAAATGTCACTTGCAGCTTTCCAAATTAAATTCGCAATCTGATGACAAAAAGAACACTTTGAATCCCATTCGCCAGGTCACACACTACATGGCCCTTTGGTAAAACCACAAAGACACAAGAGCACGGTGGCGTTTCTACAGATTTTCTACAAATGTTTACTCCCAGATGAAGACAGATATGGTTAAAGTGCAAGAGTCATGTTATGACTACGTTTCAACTTTGGAAATCTTGGGCTCACAGGAGAATGCCTGCAGGAATCCAATCGCACCTCCGTAAAAAGGACTCTGCAACAGCTTTTTGTTCTAAGAGTTCATTTCAAGATCGTTCCTGAAAGTGTTACACACACACACACACACACACACACGCACACGCACGCTCGCCCGCATGCACACACGCACACACGCACACACGCAGGCCTACAGGACAAGGATCTTTGTCTTTCTTTGCGAAAAGACAGTGTTTCTTGAGGTTTGTTTCTGCCTTCCACGAACAGTTCTGATTTCGGCTTCAGAAAAATAAGTACATGGCTGCCCTACCCCAGAGAGAGGAAAACCTCAAGCACGGGCTGTTAACATATCAATTACATCAACCTTTTTTTAAATTACAACTCTGCAGTTCATTATTCTTCAGGCGAAATGAGTACTTTAACTTTAGAGCGCCAGGTAAACAAAACCTTTCACTGTCCCTCCCCCCTTCCGAAGTTTGTTTTTATAAACATTCCCCCTGTCCCCCCAACCAAACTACAGCAGAACAATGGTCCTGTTGTTGAGCATGGCCTTGACCTCTACGGGACAATAGATTGTTTTTCTCTGAGCCCACTCTGAGTGAAATTGGTTTTAATAAGGAAGTCTCTCCCTTATTAAAGGATGTAAAGGAGTAAAAACAAATTTAAAAAATAAATGTACGTAGCATAGATTTATACGTTTACATTGTTCAAAACTGGTGGGTGCTCAGCTTGCCAGGAATGCACGTCACTTGCTTCTGTGTCTGTCTAGGGAGAGAGATTAAGGGGTCTGTTCTGGAATTTTCCAAGGAGGCCATTTTCAGGATCATAACAGGGAACTTTTTAGTCAGGATGTTGTTACTCCTATCTACAGGGGAAAACCAAAACAAAAGCAAAACAAAACATACGGAAAATTGCTTCTAAAGGAGGCACAGGAAGGAGTTTATCTGGAAGGAAGATGCCTGGAGTCATTCCTTTTTAGGAAGACGGAAAGGACAACAGTCTCCTCAGGAAGCCAACGGTACAGAAGCCGGGGAGCCGAGAAGTCAGGGAGAAGCCCCTTTCCCAGAACCTCCGAGGAGCAGATGAACTTTTTTTAAAAAAATAAACTTTATTTATCTTTGACAGAGAAATACAGAGAGGTGGGGGGAGGGAGGGAGGCAGGGAGGGAGGGAGAGAGAGAGGGAAAGGACACAGGGCAGAGAGAGAGGGAGAGAAAGAATCCCAAGCAGGCTCCATGCTGTCAGTGCAAAGCCCGATGTGGGGCTTAAACCCAAGAACTGTGAGATCACGACCAGAACTGAAATCAAGAGTCAGACGCTTCACAGACTGAGCCACCCAGGAGCCCCCGGGGAACTTCTTTTCTCAATGTGCAGACACAGCAGGGAAGAGAGGCGCCTGCTCTCCGGGCCCTGCAGCAGGTGACCAGGACGGGAGCACCAGGCAGCTTGCCCCTCGCACGCACTTCGCGAGGGCTTCACACATCTGTGTGTCTGCTTCACAAGGCTCTCAATCTGCAGCGGCCTGGCTAAACACGGCAGGGTGACCCGTCAACAGGCAGGGTGACCCGTCAAGACCTACCAC
>PISW01009026.1:0-66014 GCA_004023785.1 Mungos mungo
CTCTCTGGAAAACCCCACGCTACGCTGACACCCCCTCCCCTGCGCCTCCCTCCTGTTGCTCTAAAGCTGCTGCTGCAAGTGGTTTCTCCCCCTCCGATCCCCACTCCCGGCAGGTGCAGGCGCAGGTGCAGGTCGCGTGGGACCCGCCCGTCCTCCGCCTCCCTGCACCTCTCCGCGCGCTCCCCTCCCTGTTCTCCACACCGGACGTCTCCGGGACGTGAATCCACAAAGACCCCTGCTCCGGTGTCTGGGGGACCCGGCGAGAAGCAGGGGGTACGAACGAGGAGTTGCGTGGGTTGTTACAAGCGGTGCTTGTGATGGGGAAATGCAACGGGATGGGGGGGCGCTGCAGGTGCTTCCAGGGGAACCCTCCCCACCCGAGCGCCCGCGCCCACCTCTGCGGAAGGCGGGTGAGAGCGGGTGCGGTGTCCCCCCCACGCGGGGGAGACGCGGGGACCTGAGCCGCCGCGCGGCGCGCGCCCCCTCGCGGCCGCCGGCCGCCTCCGCCCGGGGGTCAGAGTCGTGTGCACCTGGGCGCCGGTCTTCACCCCACCCCCGTTTCTGTTTAGGCGTCCGACTTAGTTGTAGTTGTTTCATCGCAGTGTCACTCCTTGGCCTACCCTGAGGTGACACAGATTTAGCACAAGGCTTTTTGAATTATTTATAACAGTGAAACAGATGTGAAGTGACGCAAGCGTTCATCAGGTGATGAGCGGATGCACCAGAGTCCTCTATGCCCACAGTGCAGCATCATCCCCCCAGAAGCAGCCAGACACAAAAGGACAAACATTGTAGGATTCCATTCGCAGGAAATGTCCACAGTAGGCAAACCCATCCGGACAGAAAGGAGATTAGTGGCTGCTGGGGGGGTAGGGGACGTTTGAAAGGAAATGTTGGCTTTTAATGGGTGTGGAGCTCTTTCTGGTGTGATGCAAATGCGCTGGAATTAAATCGTGGTGACGGTTGCACGACCTTGTAAATATACTAAAAGGCACAGAATTGTGCACTCTAAAACGGTGCGTTTTGGGGGCCCGGGTGGCTCATTTGGTTAAGCTTCCGACTTCAGCTCAGGTCAGGATCTCTGGGTTGGTGAGTTCGAGGCAGGCTTGGGACTCTCTGCTGTCAGCATGGAGCCCACTTTGAATCCTCTGTCTCTCCTCTGGCTCTGCCCCTTCCCTACTTGTGCACTCTCTCTCAAAAGTAAACCTCCAAAGATAGAAATAAAAATAAATAAATGGTGCATTTTATGGCATGTGATTTAAATCTCAATTTAAAAAGAAACGAAAGCCCATGTGTAGTTCGTTCCATTAAGCATCCAACTGTTGGTTTCTGCAGAGGTCATGATCCCAGAGTCGTGGGATAGAGCCTGAATCTGGCTCCCACTGAAAATGGAACCTGCTTAAGATTCTGTCTGTCTGTCTGTCTGTCTCTCTCCCTCCCTCTGCTCCTCTCCCCCCTCCTCTCCTCAAATGAAAAAATAAAATAAAAAGAAGAAACGATCAAGTGGCAGCTTTATTAAAAGTGCTCCCTCTGGGACTCCTGAGTGGTTCAGTTGGTTAAGAGTCCAACTTCGGCTCAGGTCATGATCTCACGGTTCGTGGGTTCGAGCCCTGCATCGGGCTCTGTACTGACAGCTAGCTCAGAGCCTGGAGCCTGCTTCGGATTCTGTGACTCCCTCTCTCTCTGACCCTCCCCTGCTGGCACTGTCTCTCTCTGTCTCTCAAAAAAAAAAAAAAAAAAATAAATAAATAAATAAACATTAAAAAATAAAAGTGCTCCCTCTAGAGGAACCTGGGTGATCAGTCGGTTAAGCATCCGACTTTGGCTCAGGTCGTGATTTCACAGTCGATGAGTTTGAGCTCCGTGTTAAGCTGTGTGCTGACAGCTCAGAGCCTGGAGTATGTTTCAGATTCTGTGTCTCCCTCTCACTCTCTGCCCCTCCCTGCTCACACTCTGTCTCTCTCACAAATAAATAAATGTTAAAAATAAAATAAAATAAAATTGCTACCTCAAAAATGGTTTGTCCTGGGGAGATGGATGGGGAAATGGGTGAAATAAATAAAGGAGATTAAGGGGCGCAAACTTCCAGTTACAAGCCATAAAGATGAAAAGTACAGCTTAGGGAATATTATGGTCAATAATACTGTAAAAACGCTTCTTGGTGACCGTGAGCACACATCCCCATGGTGAGCACTAATGCATAGAATTGCTGAACCCATACGCTGGACACCTGAAGCTAATAGAACAGTGTATGGTAATTGCACCTTAATTTAAAAAAAGGAACATCCACACGAAATGTAGGGTAAGTAAGACAGACTTGGGATGCCGACCACAGCTCTTAGAAGTTGTATGGCCTCAGGCAAAACACTAATCTTCAGGAACCTTAATTCCTTTTAAAGAAATTGGAATTCTTTTTACTTTTAGAGGGGAGGTCAGGAGGATTAAATAAGATGCTTCCAGGGAGGCCTGGATGGCTCTGTAGGTGAAGCATCTGATTCTTGATTTCGGCTCAGGTCATGATCTCACTCACGGTTTGTGAGTTTGAGCCCCACATAAGTAAGGTTCTGTGTTGACCGTGTGGAGCCTGCCTGGGCTTTCTCTCTCTCTCTCTCTCTCTCCGCCCCCCCACTCTATCTGCCCCTCCCCTGCTTCTGCTCGTGCTCGCTCTCTCTTTCTCTCAAAAATAAATAAATAAACTTAAATAAAAAATAGTTTTGTACATCCATTATTTTACATAATTACATTTTTAAATGTTCATTTGGAGAGAGGCGGGGAGGGGCAGAGAGAGAGGGAGAGAGAGCGAATCCCACACAGCACAGAGCCCAACTCAGGGGTCCCTCCCATGAACCGTGAGATCAGAGCCTGGGTCAAAATCAAGACTTGGTTGCTTAACGGAGCCGCCCAGGAGCCCCTACATAATTACATTTTACATACTAAAAAGTGAAACTAAAACATTTTTTGTTCCTTGACTTTAGACATGCATTTTCTGCATATTTTCGTTATCTATTTCACCCAACAGCCACTAACTGCTCACACAACGCTTACAGCGGCCACTGGCGTATTTTGCATGATCCTGACCTCACTGAACCCAGTGGTCCTGGCTCTGCTGTACGTAGTTTGCGATCCGAAGTTACAAGTGCCGAAAGTCAGTGGATGTGCGCCCCGCGGCTGCAGAGAATCAAATTACAAGGTGCCCTAAGCTCAGGCACTCGTATTCCCTCGAGATGGTTCTCATTCCCAAAGCGTTCAGTTTCAATCTCGGCTTAAATATAGCTTGATTTTTTTTTTTTTTTTTTAGTAGTAGCTTGGAATTTAAGCCAAGCTATTGTTGATGTCCAAGTTGGCAGATGAGGCCACACATCATTCAGTTTCCTGGTTCATATTTTTCTTTCTTTCTTTTAATGTTGTATTATGTATTTTTAAAATAAAGAGACAGAGTGTGAGTGGGGGAGGGGCTGTCCGCACAGAGCCCGACGCAGGGCTTGAACCTACGAACCAGGAGATCGTGACCTGAGCCAAAGTCAGATGCTTAGCCGACTGAGCCACCCGTGGGTCATAAATTTAATACACAAATGATTTAGTCATAATGCTTGAGGAGCACCTAGGGGGCTCAGTCGGTTAAGCACCTGACTTCGGGTCAGGTCATAATTTCACAGTCCACGGATTCAAACCCTGTGTTGAGCTCTGTGGTGACCACTCAGAGCCTGAAGCCTGCTTCTCTCTCTGCCCCCTTCTGGCCCTTGCTGCACACACTCTGTCTCTCTCTCTCAACAACAATTAAATTAAAAAAAAGAAATTGCGAAGCTTGTAAACATAGTCTAGTTTGTTGTTGCTGATTAGTGGAGGCTGAGGAGATTGGACAAATAATTACCATGGTAACATGCGTAGATCCTGGACCGGAGAAGGGTATCAGTGGGAGATCTGGTGACATTTTAGTAAGTTTGAGAGTTTGGAAGTTTAGTTAAAGGGATTATGTCAATGTTCATTCCAATGGCTAATTATATTGGCTATGTTAGTCTGTAACATTAGGGAAAACCCGGCGACGGGTATATGAGAATTTTTTTTGCTAGTTTCTGTAAACATAAAATTATTTTTAAATAAAAACTTTTTAAAATTCTAGTTTGTGGGGGCGCCTGGGAGGTTCAGTCGGTTAAGCGTCCGACTTCGGCTCAGGTCATGATCTCACAGTTCGCGGGTTCAGGCACCTCCCCCGTGGGGCTCTGTGAGGACAGCTCAGAGCCTGGAGCTGCTTCAGATTCTGTGTCTCCCTCTCTCTCTGCCCCTCCCCTGCTCACGCTGTCTCTCTCTGTCTCTCAAAAATAAATTTTAAAAAACATTAAAAAATTTTAAATTCTAGTTTGTGGTTACAGAGATATTTCTTTTCCCCAGTTTATTATAGAAATAAATACCCTTAGGGGCGCCTGGGTGATTCAGTCGCTTAAGCTTCTGACTCTTGGTTTGGGCTCAGGTCATGATCTCATGGTTTGTGAGTTCGAGCCCCGAGCCGGGCTCTGCGCTGACAGCGTGTAGCCTGCTCGGGATTCTCTCTCACTCCCTCTCTCTCTGCCCCTCCCCCACTCTGTCTCAAAATAAACTTAGAAAATATACACACTTATAATACAACCTCTCTTGTCTGTAAAAAGTGTGCAATTATATCCCCCCAAAAGATACACTCAAGCCCACCCCCAGTAGCTGTGGGCGTGACAGTATTTGGAAATCGAGTGCTTGCACGTGTAAGTAGTTAAGGACTGGAGGATGAAACCACCACGGATGTACGGCGGGCCCTCGGCCCAGCGCGTGAGTCTTCAGAGAGGAAAGCACGGGAAACGGGCACGCAGACCCCCCGGGGAGGCCATGCGACACGCCGCCAGAGACCGGCCTGATGCACCTGCCAGGGGCCTCCAGCGTGTGCCAGAGGCCGGAGGGGAGCCTCCCCTAGAGCCTGTGGAGGGCGCGACGCCTTCATTTTGGACTCTGGACTCCAGAACTGGGAGAGGATAAGATTTTGTTAAGTCACACAGTTTGTGGTCATTTGTGGCAGCAGCTTCAGGGGACTAAGACACCTGCTTTGGATTGTCCGCGCACCGTAAACATTGGAGGAGCAAGAAGCAAGGACTATCACTGGGGCCAACAGGAGAGAAAGACAGAGTTTGCTTTACAGTTGTCTCCGTAACTTTCTCTTCTCTGTGAACCGTCCGCCAGATGATGGTTTCCTCCGCTTGTTAGGCTGTAAGACCTGCACACAGTGACGGAGAACCCTCTGGAGCACTTCAGCCGAATTTCGTGTGAGATTCAGCGGCACTCATCACATTCATGATGCTGTTCGACCGTTACTAGGGTCTATTTCCAAAAACCTCCCACCCAAACAGAAAACCGTTCCCCACGCCCCCTGCCCAGCCCGGCCACAGCATTGCAAGATATCAATTGATCTTGTGTTAAGCCACTGATTTTGTGGTAATTTGTTATGGTAGCAACAGGTAAGGACTCTACCCTCTTTCATTCATCGATCTACTCATTCACTGGGTTTATGGAGCACCTGCTTAGGCCGGGCACTGAGGAGAAGAGAGAAGAAAACAGAGATGTCTGCCCTTCCGGAGCAGCTCAGCGGGGACGGCGGGGCTGGACCACGTGGCGAGGGGAGACGGGGAGGCGGTGGCCCTGCTTGTTTTCTGCTGATTTCTTGCTTTATGCTAAGGCAGATCTAGTACCTCGTTTCGCTTTATATTTAATGTTTATTTATTTTGAGAGAAAGAGAGAGAGCGAGAGAGAGCGGGAGAGGGTCAGAGAGAGAGAGGAAGAGGGACAGTGTCCCAAGCAGGCTCCGCAGCGGCGGCACAGAGGCTGATTTGGGGCTCGAACCCATGAACTGTGAGATCATGACCTGAACAGAAGAAAAGAGTGGGTTACTTAATGAACTGAGCCATCAGGCACCCCTTGTTTCATCTTTTGTTAAATGTTTGTTTATTTTTGAGAGAGAGAGAGAAAGAGCACGAGCAGGGGAGGGAGAGAGAGGGGGACACAGAATCCAAAGCAGGCTCCAGGCTCCAGGCTGTCAGAACAGAGCCCAACATGGGGCTTGAACCCAAGAGCCATGAGATCATGACCTGAGCTGACTCAGCCCTCCAGGCACCCCTATTTTATTTATTTTGAGAGAGAGAGAGAGAGAGAGAGAGAGAGAGAGAATCCCAAGCAGGCTCTGCACTGACAGCACAATGCCTCAAGCAGGGCCCAGTCTCACCAACAGTGAGATCATGACCTGAGTTGAAATCAAGAGTTGGCTGCTTAGTGGACCGAGCCCTCCAGGACCCCCCCTAATAACTCATTTCACCTCCTGCCAGCCCTTAAGGGAACTGTGTTCTGATTCCTTTTCAATAGACAGGCCCAGAGAGGTTAAGTAACCTGCCCAAGGTAAGTTACGGAGCTGGGATTTGAACTAGTGCTCCATGGGAGCCCAGCACATGTCCGTTGGTCCCACGGCTGCTGGTGGAGACCCCTGTGTGGCCCTGGGGGTGCCCAGCACCCTCCTAGCTGCCGTGGCTGGTAATTTATTGCGGACTCACCTCTGGGGAGTGGTGCAGAGAGGCAGTGGGAAGCAGGCCGCAGGGTCCCTGTGGGGCAGGAGGGCGGGCAGGGGGGTGACGAGAGGGAGGGGGCCTGCGTGGGCCAGCCTGAGGTGACCCAGGCCAGCGTGAGGTGACCCAGGCCAACATCAGCAAACGCCCCTCTGCTTCCTCGGGTCCCCAGAGGCAACATCTTCACAAAACAGTAACAGAAAAGAGGAGACCCACACCCCAGAGACAGTTGGATGGCCCCCATGTCTCCCCAGGCACACCCGGGGCTCCTGCCCCCTGCCTGGCCCCTGCCTCCCTCCACCGCCTGTCCCTCCCCCTGCTCTTAAATTGGACTCTAAGTGCAATTCCTCTCTTTTTCAGGCTTACAGGTGATTGCTCCGGGGAGGGGGGAATCAAGTGTTCTATAAACCACGCGGCCCGTGGGGCCAGAGCCCAGAGGTGACCCGGTGGCCCTCTGTATGGCATTTTGGTTCCTTGTGTATGTCCCCCCTGCCATGTGCTTGGGCCTGTCCTGGGCACCGGGTGAGGAGGGGCGAGGGAGCAGGGGCACATCACTTTGGAGAGGAGGAGTGTCAGAAAGGACAGTGGCCGGTCCACATGGCAGCTCTGGTCCACCGTTCCGCAGTAGCTGTCCCCCCGGGAAGCCCAAGTCCACGGGCCGCAATCTGCCCGGACCATCAGGACCCAGCCAGTGACCCCTGCCCCTGCCTCCAACTGAGGACCACAGGGAAACCTCGCTCAGCCCAGTCCAGACACACAGGACACCTGCTTCCGGTCAGTCACCCCCAGATCCTCCGGGTCCACAGCCTCCAGTCAGGGGCCTCCATCCCCCCGGGAAGCTTTCCCACGCCTCTGCCCACCTTCGGGTCTCCATCAGACACGAGTGAGGAGACAGGGCAGTGGCGGATCCACAGACCTAGGGCTCAGGTCACCCTGCGGCAGGTGCAGAGGCTCAGCAAGGAGCCCCCGGATCAGGTGGTCGGCCTCTGGAGGGCGGGGTTTCATCCCGAAGCTGGCAGTGTTGTGGGGGTGGGGGGGGCTTATCAACTGAGATGCTGGAGGCCGCGGAGGCTAGGAGAGACGGCACCGTGTCTGTGCTGAGGGCCCCCCTGCCCCCTTTCAGGCCGAGGCCAGCAGGAAGGGGAACCCGTGAGGACCTCGCTTAGAGACCCGGCTGATATTCCAGGCTGAGGGGCTCCAGGGACGTGAAGCCCTGTGACATAGTAAGAACCACGTCTTTGGTCTCTGCCTGTGGTTCCTGAAGCAGAGCTCCCCGGCCCCCTGTGGTTGCCTCAGTGATGGGGATGCTGGTTCTGATATTGGGTCTTTGACCTTGGACGCTGACACAGGGCTCCTAAATCCCCTGGAGTTTCCTGGGCTGCAGAGTGTCTTTTATTCTTTTTTTTTTTTTTAATGTTTATTTATTTTTGAGAGAGAGACAGAGAGAATGAGTGGAAGGGATAGAGGGAGAGGGAGACACAGAATCTGAAGCAGGCTCCAGGCTCTGAGCGGTCAGCATAGAACCCGATGTGGGGCTGGAACCCACAAACAGCGAGATCATGACCTGAGCTGAAATCGGACACTTAACTGACTGAGCCACCCCAACACCCCATGAGTGTTTTTTGTTCTAAGGTGGTGCCTCTGGGTGGGCTCCTGGAGAGCTTCAGGGTGAGGGCCGGTCCCCAGAAAGAAGGGCCAAGGCTTCATTAGAAACTTGAACTTGCAGGGGCACCTGGGTGGCTCAGTTTGTTGAGCGTCCGACTTCGGCTCAGGTCATGATCTCACAGTCTGTGGGTTCGAGCCCTCTGTCGGGCTCTGTGCTGACAGCTCAGAGCCTGGAGCCTGCTTTGGAGTCTGTGTCTCCCTCTCTCTCTGCTCCTCCCCCACTCATGCTCTGTCTCTCTGTCTCTCAAAAAACAGAAAAAAAAGGGGGGGGGTTAAAAAAAGAAACCTGGAACTTGCAGCCCTCCCCTGGGGAGGTGGGCAGGGCTGGGCACTGAGACAAGGATGGGTCCCATGCATGGGATGGGCCCTGGACCCCAGGATTTGGGCAGGTGCACACGGGGAGCTGCGGGCAGGGGGGCAGGCCCAGAAGCGGGGCGGGAGCTCTCTCCTCCCATCCGTCACAGCTCCCCCCTGTGTCCCCTCCATCTGCTCTTCCAGAGCTCCAGCCTTTACGATAAACCGATAAACCCAGCTGCCTGGGTTCTGCTAGCCCATCTGGCAAAGTAACCCACCCGAGCAGGGGGTCGTGGGAACCCCTGATCTGTGGCCAAGTGGAACAGAAGTTTGTGGGTGACCTGGGGCCCCGCTATCTGAGGCTGGATCAGAAGCAGGGGGTCTCCTGGAGTGAGCCCTTGCCCTGTGGGGTCCGTGAGACCCCGGTGGGTATCTGCACGGAGTTCAGTTGGAGGAACTGGCTGCGCACAGGGAATCGGAGGGGTGCTCGGTGAGGAGGACCCCCCACATCTGCTGTTGGAAGTGGGGTGTGAAGAGACATTGCCTTAGTTTTCCCTTTTCAGGCCCTGACTGGGTGGAGGCACCCCCTCCCCAGGGTCTGAGAGGTGGCCCAGGCCAGGCAGCCCTGGCTGGAGGAGGTGGGGAGGTGCCACCTCCCCTACCCAACCCCCCCGCCGCGGGCGCTGGAGCTGAGTCTCCTGGGATTCCGAGCCCCGCTCTGGAAGGGAGTTAGGCACTCAGTAAGCACTCAATAAATGTGTGTTCGGTGGATTTTGTATTTGCCCCAAAGTTGACTTTATTCATATGAACTGCAAGCTGCCTCACCACATTCCTGCCCTGAGGACAGACCGCCCCCTGCGCGGGGTGGGGGCGGCTTAGGGAGCATTCCAGTCCGTGCCTTTCCTGACAAGAGGGTCAGGTAGGGCCCAGACCCCCACATGAAGAAGGTGGGGTGGCGTGGCCAGTTGGGAGGGACTGTTGGGCCTCAGGCCACCTCTGGGGTCCCCCGTCTTCTCCTGACCTGACCTGTGCCTCCCCCAAACCATCCAAAGTCCCCAAGTCTTGTCCGCCCCAGCCTACCCCAGCCAGCCCGTGGGGCCTGCCCAGGCACTCACCCCAGGTCTCCTCTGACCCGAGCCTGGAGGGGGTGGCAAGCCCTGGAAGGCTGGCACCCAGGGCAGGACACACTGCGGCCGCCGTGGCTGGGGCACAGCGAGCCTGGGCTGACCCGACAGCATGGAGACGGTGCAGGACAGTGGGGCTCCGAGTCCGAGACGGACCCGGGCAGGAACCGGAGAGCAGGCCGCGGCCCTTGAGGTAGCCTGTCCCCCAGAGCTCACCGGGAGGAACGGGCTCCCAGGCAGATGCTGGTCCTGCCTCACCCTCTGCAGTGACCAGCTGGTGGCCTCGGGGTGGTGACTCGGCCCCTCTGAGTCCTGACTCCCACAGGCCATGGGGATGGCACCCTCCACCCCTAAGGCTGGTGGCAGGAAACAGGTGGACAGTGGAGGCACTCACAGGACGAGCTGGGGGTGCCGCAGAAGGGTTCCAGGGTCTGGGGACAGGGTCCCTCTGACTCCCCCAGCACGGCTCTGGCCGGGTGACCCCCAGCAAGGGTTGGAAGCCAAGTGGTCCCTTGGGTCCCCTGAGAGTGCCTGGCCTGTAGCTGTGAGTGTCCCTTCCAGGTGTCCTCGGTCCCAGCCCAGGGCACTGCGTCCCCTCTCCATAGGCTCCTGGAGCCTTTGGCCATCCTGGGTACACCTGGTCAACAGGGGAAATGACCAGGGTCCTGTTCGCTGTCCCCTGCTGGGTGGCCGAACATGGCCAGGCCTGGGGAACTCCTGGGTCTCATGCTGGCGACCGTTTTGGGCACTTCTCCCGCCACCTCACCCCCGGCACCAGAGCTCAGCCCCGTGGGGAGGACGCCCCATGTGGTCTTCCTTCCTTCACACTCAATTCTTCCAGACCTCCCGGGGCCACCAGGGCCAGCTGTCAACCTTCTCTGAAGGGCTCACCCAGACAAGAACCCAGGGTGCTGACTGTCCAGGGGCCTCCCGGGCTGCCCCAGGCTGGGGTCTGGGGGGGTGTCAGTGGAGGCCCCACGACCCGCTGGCCTCTGGTTTAGGAGTCACCTCTGCAGGCCTGGGAGTGCTCACATCCCCCACAGGACTCTTTGCTGGGGGGACCCATTGCCTCCTAGGCCCCCAGCCTCGGGCCCCTCGCCCACCCCCCCCGCCCCCGCCCCCAGGCCGGAATGTACCAGGAGCCACCACAGGCTCCACTGGGCCAGTGCGGGGCAGCAGGCAGCAGCTGAAAGGCGGCCCTGTGCCGTCTGGCCTCGCCCCGTGACAGTGCTGCCTGGGCTTGGAGACCGATTCTCCTGGGGTCAGCTTCCTGTCCCCTGACCAATCTGGGGGAACTGTCCTCTGAAAACCTCCCATGGCTGCCAGCCTGGCCCCTTCCCTTCTGCCCCCAACACCGAGCAGCCCTAGGCTTGGCCCATGGGCCCCTCTTCTCTTCCCTTGGGTCATCTGAGGACACGCACCAGGGCCCCCTGATCCCTCTTCCCTGTTCGCCAGGCAGTTTCATCTGGCTGCTCACAATCCTGATACCCCTCCCCCACCTTACAGCTCCCGGCGGGACCCACAGGGAGCAGGTTGAAGGGGGACAGGGGGTTGGGGGGGGCTGGGCTACTCCAGGGACTGCTGGGTGCAGAAGGGAGTGGCTCAACCTGGCGACGTTCCCTGCCCAACTCCTCCCAGCCCCCAATTCAAAGGCACCCACTCCGCCGCGGCCGGGATGTCCCAGCGGACCCTGGTCCTCACCCTTGTTCCCTGTCACCCTCCGCAAGGAAGGGCTGATGCCTGCAGGCAAAACAGCTCCCTATCCCGCCTCGGCGTCCCTTGGCGAGGCCGGCGGTCCCATCCTGACCACGGACGCACTGTGGGACCCCGCATCTCCATGGAGCTGGTCCCTTGCCAGTCCCGTGCCCTCACCCTGAGAAGGAGGCCCAGCTCTCACCCCACGGGCCCCCTCGGGTGTGGCTGCACCAGAGCCGGAAGCGGACTCAGAGTGGTCCTTCCTGTTCCTCCCTCCTGGGGCTTCTGGGAAAAGCGATGGTTTTGCTGACCCCACGGGACCCTTCTCTGAGGTCATCACAGTCCTGCGTTCGTTTCTTCACCTGCTCTGAAGGCACTCAAACAGTTAAGAGGCGCCTAGTTCATGAGACAAGTAAGGACTCATCTGAGGGTGAGGGAGAGGGCCGAGCTGGCTCAGGGGCAGCTGGGAGAGCAGGGGCGGCGCGGGGCGGTGCAGGGGCGCGGGGCGGCGCTGAGCTCATGGTGCGAACGCAGCTCCGATCCAGCAGCGTCCAGTCCCTCCCCACGGTCTGCAGCCCGACCCTGTTCTCATTATTATCCCTGCAGCCAATGCTTTTGGCCAAAGACCTTTCTCCCGGGTGCTTGTGGCTGGAGCCTTGAGTCCTGGGAGACTTCTCGGAGGAGGTGACGCTGGGCCTGGGGGGCAGGGACTGAAATGCCCCTTAGCAATGACCATCAGGAAATTTTGAGGAAGGAAAAAAAGGTTTATTATTTACAGGACCTGAATTCGACAGCACCCCCGGGGCCACTCAGTGAGGTAGCGGGGGTTGCAGGTGGAGAGAGAAGGAGAGACAGAAAGACAGAGAGAGACAGAGAGACAGAGAGACAGAGAGTACAAGGACGTGCGCGCTCGGGGACAGGCCTGCGGCTCTGCCTTCACTGGGATCAGGGATGCGGGCCTGGAGTTTTGCAGGCTCGCTCTTTATTGCTGAACTTAAGTCATAAGAAGAGGAATTTGAAGCTTGGGAAGAGTAAAAAGCAAACAAGTGGCCCCAGTGGTGAGCTAGAGAAGTCCCCCGAACTCTCCAGAACAGAGGCCTCGGAGTGGGGAGGTGGCCTGGCCTTTCCCTCGGGTGGCCGGCAATGCGTGCATGTGAGGGAGCCGTCTTTGAAACGGATGCCTCAACGCTCAGGCTTTAGACGGGCACCCGCTTCACTAAAAAGGGAAAAGAGACCGCGGGGGCTCCCTCTACACCCCGAGGTGCCTGGGTCAGAGGACGTGTGCCCGCCGGGCAGCAACACACCCGATGCAGGGACGGGGCGCACTGCGATCCGGGTGTCCGCTTCTGCCCGGGACCACGTAACAAACCCCAGCCGAACAGCACAGGCGGGAGGGCCTGGCACCCAGCTTGTGGTGTCGCCGGACGTGGAGGGTCCAGCTAGGCTGGTCATCTCAGGGGCCGGCTCGGGGCGTCTGTGAGGGTTTGGGCAACGCCACGAAGTAGCTGAACACCTCGGGCCATCTAGTGTCGGGGACAACCCGATCCGCTGGCCGGTGGAATCCGCGGTCAAAGAATTCACCTGAGGCAGAAAAGAGGAAGTTTCCTGCCTAGGCTGCAGGGGGGCAGTGGGCAGGGCTGTGGGGGTGCTGCCAGCCAGGAGGCGGCGTCGGGGCTGCAGGAAAGGGGCCGGTGGGGCGGATGGGAACATGCCGAATTTTCCTCTTTGGGCGCCTGTATCCGGCATGAGGGAGCCACCGGTCAGCTCGGGCGTACGGACACCTTGAGCGGGCCGCCTAATGGGCCGGTGTGTCTTCGGCCAGGGCTCAGGGTGGCCCTCGTCCTCGCTCAGGTGGCCATTGCTCAAGCTGGTGGCCTCGAAGCGGCCTCGACAGCGTAAGTGGGTCTGGCGCTGCCCTGAGCTCGGGACCGGGTCTCCTCGGCCCAGGCTTCGGCCCGAGGCTGCTCAGTTCAGGCAAGTTCACCCCTCTTTCCAGGAGGTGGCGATGCAGGTGGGCGCCCAAGGTCAGGCCTCCGGCGGTCCCCGCCCCCAGCCAAGGGGGGTTCATTCCAAGACCCCCCGACCCCCGCAGATGCCTGAAACTGTAGGTAACAGAAACCCTATACCGACATGTTCTCCTACACAGACACGCATCCGGTAAAATGTACAACTCAGGCACAGGAAGAAATTAACTACAATAATAAAACAAGTAAAGAATAAAACAATCAGAATGATCGTGATGACATACCGTATTATGATATCCGCATCACACGTCATACAATCACGCGTGGGCCGAGCCGCAGGAAGAGCTGTAGGACGCAGGCCTCGCTCTCTGAACGCCTCCTTGTCCTGTGCTCACCCACAGAGCCAATAAAGGTTAGAGACTGGAGCAGACGACACCGGTTCCTGAGCTCGGAGGGCAGCCACGTGCAGGGGATTTCTGGGGCGCATCTGGGCCCCCACACATCTTGGGGGGGGCAGGCAGCGGCAGTCCAGCAGGTGGTCCTGGTCTGCAGCGTGGGGTCTCCGGTGATCCTCCCCAGGGGCCCGCCAGCAGCCGGCACGGAGACTGTCGCACGCCTTGTCCCACTTGGGCTTGCGTGGCTGTGGGAAAGGGGGGTTTTAGTTCTCAAGGATCCCGGGTCCGAGGGCGGGAGAGTGGTAGCCGACGGCGGGAAGAAGCTAGAATTCGGGATCTGGCCTGGATGAAGACAGACGTCGAAGAGCGTTAATTGGCGGCGCTCGAACACACCGGGAAGGCGCATCAGCGAAGCAGGACTCTTCTCCCCTCGTCGCCCATCTGTGGCCAGGATGACCCCCGCGAGACTGTTTCGTTTTCAAATTCGGTCTCGTTTCCATAAACGTGGCTCAACTGTTTACACAAGTGCAGCAAGAATAGTGACCGAAAACTTAGGCCCTTTCAAGCCTGCTTTGCTGGGACTTTTCATCAGGAATCTCAGATTGGACCCGGAAAAGCCTCTGCCGGCTGAGAGGCCACGCGCAGACCTCCCTGTCAGACGCCACCTGGAGCCCCTCTGGGTCTGGGGGAGTTCCCTCTTCCTGAGGTTCCCAGGCCTGTCAGGAGGCGACCTGCCTGAGTCACATGAGCAGGCTGCTGGGAACCCATGGCAAGGTCAACAGGCTGCTCTCCAAGGGCGGCGTCCCTAGAGTCGGCCTTGGCTCCTTAGTGCTGTCCGGTCGTGTCTCAGGCGATGCGCATCTTTTTCAGACATGACATCCTAGTCAAAGCCTTGGTAATGTGACCAGCGTCTCCGATAGTGTCCCGTTGCAAGGAGAACACGTTCTTATCGGGCTGACACACATGCGTTGCTGTGACGATCTAAGGATTCGTACTGGGAGTTTCCAAATTCCGGAGGGCTCGGGTGCGGAAAAAAAGGAGTTGCTTCACCTTCGTTTACAAGGGTAGACTTTACAGACTGCTGGAGGTCACAGCTGGTTCAAGACAAAGTTGCCTTGAATCTGGGAAACAAAAGAGTAAAGAACCAGCAATGTTTCAGATAAAAGTCATAAAAACGCGTGATGATCCTCATACGTCCGTCCGTCCCCTGAAATCAATCCTTGTGGCTCTTGATCTTCTGCGAGCAGGTTTTACAAACCTAGTTTTTGTTTCGAGGGCTGTGAGTGAGGAGATCTGAGAGTTGTCAGAGTCCTGGATTCTAAAACACCTGTCAGTCCTCGCCAGGAACTTCTCTGCAGATGGACCCGGTTTACAAAAGCGTCAGGTTACAGCAGGAAGTGTCTGTAACTGATAAGAGGCTTCAGGACGGCCATGGTCAGAGCTGCGGAGAGTTTAGGACGACGCGATTGACGAGGAAGGTTGGTTATTCTTGGGACACACGGTATTTTAAGGGGATAATTGGAATAATGACTGAAAATATTATACGTCAGATTTCTTGGAGTTTCGGATTATTTCTGGAACCCTTATAACATATATCCGTGCAAGGTTATTAATAAAGAAGTTACAGCATTCTCTCTTATTTGAAAATGCTTCCCATGTAATATAACCTATCAAATACGATTAGTTTAAATTAAAAACTTTAATGTTTATTTATATTTAATTAACAATTTTTTTAATGTTTAGTTTTGAGAGAGAGAGAGAGAGAGAGAGAGAGAAATGAGAGGCGTGGGGGAGGGGCAGAGAGGGAGATAGAGAGTTAGAAGCAGGCTCTGGGCTCTGAGCCGTCAGCACGGAATCTGATGCAGGGTTTGAACCCGTGAATCGTGAGATCATGACCTTAGCCCAAGTCTGATGCTTAACCAGTTTAGTCACCCAGGTGCCCACGCAGCCCCCTAAGCCTATTTTTACAACACTTACAATAGTGATTCCGGTTTTAGTGAACTGGACCGTACAAGATAGCCCCCTCAATTCCTCTTTCTTTTTTTTTTTAATTTTTTAAATGTTTTATTTATTTTTGATACAGAAAGAGACAGAGCATGAGAGGGGGAGGGGCAGAGAGAGAAGGAGACACAGAATCTGAAGACAGGCTCCAGGCTCTGAGCTGTCAGCACAGAGCCTGACGCGGGGCTCGAATCCACGAACGTGAGATCTGACCTGAGCCAAAGTCGGAGGCTTAACCTACAGAGCCACCCAGGTGCTCCATCAATTCCTCTTTCTTAACTTTCTATGTCCATTGCTTGTTCTTTATTTTCCCCTTTTTCATTTGAAATAACCAGCTTCACTTTAGGACAGAATTACCTTGGGGACGGCAGGCTGGCTCAGTCAGTGGAGCAGGAGACTCTTGACCTCCGGGTCATAAGTTCGAGCCCCATGTTGGGTATAAAGATTATTAAAACTAGGAGAAAGTTACTTTTACCCATTATTTCTAGTAGTTTAAATTATATATATTTAGAATTCTCAATCCTTAGAAAACTTAATTTCTCATAAAAACTACAAAGTAAGCAATTGTGAACTGCTACACAGCATTCTCTAGATTGTCAAATTTATGACAGTTCTTAATTTCTAAAAACATAACATTTCCTCATAATGTAATTTTTCCAATTAAACCGCAGAGGTGTCACCCCGTAATTACGGGGAGTGCCCTGCGAAGAGTAATTCTCTGCACTCGGGGTCAAATGGGGCCTCCCTGGGGCGCCTGGGTGGCTTAGTTGGTTGAGTGACTTAATTTCAGCTCAGGTCATGATCCCAGGGTCCTAGAATTGAGCCCCGTGTTGGGTTCTGCACTAAGCGTGGAGTCTGCTTAAGATTCTCTCTCTCTCTCTCTCTCTCTCTCTCTCTCTCTCTCTCTCTCTCAGTCTCTCTCTCTCTCGGTCTCTCTCTCTCTCTCCCCCCTCTCCCCCCATCCCTCTCCCCTGCTTGCACACTCTCTAAAGTAAAAATTAAAAATAAAATACGACTAGTCAATACTCCTAGTGAACATTAAAAAACTAGTGCATTTAAAAAAGGGGCCTCCTGAGGGCTGGAAATAAAGAGGGGCCGCCTTGGTCAGTGCGGCGGGAGACGGTAAACCCACGGGCCAGGCCAACTCCGCGAGGCCTCACCTCGATGCCCGCTGTTACCTGTGTGCCTCGGCAGCGAGCACGGGGTGGGCGCGTGCCGGGCCATGGCAGATGCCAGGCCACAGACATTGCACTGAAGGCTGGGAGGCCCAGCTCGGACTGCGTGTGGCTCTGGGGGCTTTGTCTTCCCTTTTCCCTCTGTCTCCTCGCGAGAGGCCTTGGTCACCTTCCCGTGGTGGCAGGGATGCCAGGACAGTTTGGATGATGTCACTGTGTGCCCTCATTGTCAGCGAAGGCTTTCCTTTCAGGCAGGGGGTCCCGAGAGACCTCCCGGGGGCTGGGGTCTGCCTCCACCGGCGCGCTGCGTGCAGGGGCTCTGGGAGAAGCCTCTGGAACGACACGAGTGTCGGTGTGCTGGCGTGCACGGCCCTGGGCACCGCCCGGAAGCTCCCGTGGGGTTGGCGTTCACGGGGAGCTGATGTGCCCCCCAGGGATCGGAGGACGTGCTGGCACCGGTCCAGAACATTGCTGTTGGTCCGTTAATGTTGCAGCAGTATTGAACCAGGAGTAGGACCCACGTCAGGGGATGAATAGCGACCGCAGTGAGTGAAGTAGTGACAGAGGGACCGTGGCCTTGGTCATATTTGCCCTCTGGCGGCACCGCTGGTTTCTGGTTAGAGGCTCCGTGACCCCTCTGGGTTGGGACATGCGGACACGGCGCCCGCTGGCTCGGTGCTCATCGGCGTACATCTCCTGTCCCGCGTCCCCCTCGGGAATTTTGTCCTCCTGCCTTCAGCCCGGAGCCTCTCGGGCGGCCCGCGAGCTCTGGGATCCAACCCGCCCGCCTTAGCCGCCCTTGGCCTTGAGATGCGCAGAACCCTCACACACATGAATAGTCAGTTAAGACCCTTGTAATTAGTGGTCCAACAAGATGATTAGACCGAATGACCTTGACCACACCGCTCTAGGGAGACCAGAGGATAATTATGGCCGCTGTGACCTTTTGGCTCGGGTACCGCCGGCAGCACACGACAGAGGCCACACGCAGAAGCGCAGAGCAGCGGGGGAGGCTGCCCGGAGCGGCGCTACCTTCCCAGATGGCGGTACCCGAGTTCGGGCGGGTCGTGAGCCAGCCGCGCTGCCCCCGGCCAGCGGCGAGGACAGTCACGCGTGGCGCTGTGCGGGGTCAGAGCCTCTCGGTCACCAGTGTGTGGCCGGCCCAGCCCCGTGGCTCTTTCTATGACCGCAAGATGCCCTTCGGCAAGAACCATCAGGAAACTATGAAAAAAAAATAAAAAGGTTTATCACTTCGGGACCAGAAAACGGGGCCAGGCAGTGAGGTCTCCGGGAGGCAGGGAGGGCGAGCTGGAGCATGGGCCCGCGGTTCTGCGCTGGTCGG
Source organism: Mungos mungo (assembly GCA_004023785.1). Taxonomy (NCBI): domain Eukaryota; kingdom Metazoa; phylum Chordata; class Mammalia; order Carnivora; family Herpestidae; genus Mungos; species Mungos mungo. The sequence goes on from PISW01009026.1 coordinate 18,228, forward strand.
GGTCCGGGGTGGGGGCCTAGGGTTTCCTGAGCTCGCTCTTTATTGCTACATTGAAAACATCAGAGCAGGAGGGGCGCCTGGGGGCTCAGCTGGTTGAGCATCTGAGTTCGGCTCAGGCCATGATCTCCTGGTTCATGAGTTCGAGCCCCACATTGGGCTCTGTGTTGGCAGTGCAGAGCCTGCTTGGGATTCTCTCTCTTCCTGTCTCTCTGCCTCTCCCCTGCTCTCACTCTTTCTCTCTCAAATAAACTTAAAAAAAAAAAAAAACAACCCATAAGATCAGGAATTTAAAGCCACGGGAGTGGAAAAGGGCCCAAGTGGTCAGTTATTGAAATCAGACAAACTCCCTAAGACAAAGGAGCCCCAGCTGGGGGAGGGGGCTGGCGATGGGTGTGGGGTAGCCAGATTTTAAAAATTTATTTTATTTTTGCAGCGGATTCCTCTTCGAAATGGATGCTTTGGCGATCAGAGCCTAAGCCAGGCACCTGCCTTACCACACCAGACTAGGCCAAGCCAAACACAACGTTGGGGGCTACCCTCCAGAAGCATTGAGGGTTTCTCCATGTGTTTGTAGCACGTAATCACGCCAACACGATACTTACAAGAATGTCTCGGCTGGACCTTCAGCCTGCAGGGGGCCCTCCCGCAAGTAGCTTCCTGCCTGGCTCCGGTCCGTGGGGGCTCTGCCTGCGGGGCTGGGGTGATGCCAGGTGGCAGGACACCACTTTACATTTTCTAACCCCCCCCCCACACCTCTTTTGTGAGGTTTCTTTTCTTTTTAAGTAATCTCTACACCATCATGGGGCTCGAACCCACAACCTTGAGATCAAGCGTCACATGCTCAACCAACGGAGCTAGCCAGGCACCCCTCCAATCTTATAATTTGTTGAAGTAGACTTCATGACTTAGTGTGGAGCCCAATGTGGGGCTTGAACCCACGGCCTGAGATGAGATCAAGAGTTGGACACTTAACTGACTGAGCTCCCCAGGCACCCCTAATTTTATAATTTTTAAATTTACTTTTGAGTAAGAGAGAGAGAGAGAACAAGTGGGGAAAGGGCAGAAAGAGGGAACCCCAAGCAGGTTCTGTGCTGACGGCATGGAGCCTGATGTAGGGCTTGAACTCATGAACTGTGAGATCGTGACCTAAGCCGAGATCAAGTCAGCTGCATAAGTGACTGAGCCACCCACGTGCCTCTAATTTTATAATTTTTAAGAGATGAGATCTGATTGGTTGATCTTTTGCCTTTCAGTGGTTTTTGTTTTTCCTCAGTGTTTTGAAATAAAAAGGTGCCAAGCCTGGTAGTCATGATTCGCCTGAATTTTCGTACAACAATCCTGAGAAAATACAGTTACTACTTTTAAAGCTGTAGAAATTTCCAAATCAGAGGAGCGTCCACCCCAAGAAGGAGTGCGGGTGGGGGATGTACTGACCTGGGCCAGGACGTGCGGTACAAAGGCTGCCACGGAGGCCACGCCCCCAAGCGCGGGAGACGGGGCCGGTCCCTGCCGCCTTTCCGTGTCAGTCTCCTTTCGGGCGTGTTACTACTCGTGGTCCTGGGCATGGGAACAGGGTCATGGCCCAGGGGGCCCGGGGCCACTGAGAGGCTGCTCAGGCCAAAGCTCTGCTTGCGGCGAGCCTGGCCCACCCACCCTGCTTGGAGGCTGCTAGTGCCGGCCGGGCCACCCAGGGCCTGGAACCTACGAGGCCTGGCCAGGACCGTGCTGGGAGGCCTGTGGGACGGGCTGGGCTGCAGCTGAGGCCTCCAGATAAAAAGGGGACACTGGAGACCCACACAAGTGGTTGGGGACACTGTATCAGCCCCGGGAGCTAGGCTTCTGTTGGGGTCTGCTGTCCCTCTGGGGGAGAGGGTGGGATTCTTTTCCAGCCACCCCCCTCCCCAGCTGTTCACGCCCTCCTTGGCCCCGTCTGATTGGGAAGTGGCTATGCATTTGTCTGTCTGTGTCCTGCAGGGCTGCAACGGCAGCTCCGGGACCCCAGGTCCAGGAGTCCAGGGGCGGAAGCGGAGGGGCCCACCCCCCCCTGCCCCAGCGGCCACCCGCATTGCTTCTGCCTCTCAGGCTCCGCTGGCCCGGCGGCCTCTGCTCCGGAGGAAGGGGTGCATGCACGGCGCTGGAGGAGGCCACGAAACAGGAGGCCGAAGGCACAGGCCAGGTCTGTCCACCCGGAGAGCGAGCAGAGGCAGGATGCAGGCTGGTTCTTAAGAGTGGACAGAAAAGCAGCAACGAAAAGGCCTGGTCTGCGAGGCCCTAGTGAACGGTTTCAGGTTTCATCCTGACGGCATTGGGAGAGTTGTGAACATTTCATTCATTCATTTATTTATTTCCCATGTTTATTTGCTTATTTTGAGAGAGAGACAGAGGAAAGTGTGCAAGCAGGGGAGGGGCAGAGAGAGGGCAGAGAGAGAATGCCAAGCAGGTTCTGCGGCGTCAGTGCAGAGCCCCATGTGGGGTTCGATCCCGTGAACTGTGAGATCACAGCCTGAGCCGAAACTGAGAGTCGGATGCTCAGCTGACTGAGCCGCCCAGGTGCCCCTTAAGCCTTTTAGAAGTCTGCGTTTCAGAACTATTCCTCTGACAAGCCGGACGCTAGAGTGTTAAGAGTACGTGTGTCTGGAGGCTAGCACGGCCCGTGGGCACTTCTCTCGCTGTGTGTCTGTGTTATGTCAGGTGCCCTCCAGTGACTGCGGCTGACAGATACGTGTCAGGGTCCTGTGGCCACGTGCTGGGAGGCCCAAAACAGCATGGATTCATTCCTGCCCGGACTGGAGGCCACAAGTCCTAAGTCAAGGTGTCGCAGGGCCTTGCCTTTCCCAGCTCCTTGCGGCTGCCAGCGCCCCTTAGCCTGTGCGGCCAGCCCCTCCCCCCACTGCCGCAGCCTCTGCCTTCACCTTCTCATGGCCTTCTCCCCAGTCTGTCTCCTCTCCCTAGAAGGACATCAGTCACTGGATTTAGGGCCCCCCCCCAAATTCACGATAACGTTGTCTGGAGGTCCTTAACTACATCTGCAAAGCCCCTTATTCCAAAAGGTCACAGTCTGAGGTTTGGGATGGACATGAATTTGGGGGGGGGGGCACCAGCCAACCCTGCACTGCAGGACACAATTTCGCAGGAAAATTTAAAAGTCACCGGAGGACCCCAAAGCTGGAGGGGAAGCCCGGGGCCCGGGAGCCGGAAGGGGAGGCCATCGCTGGGGTCCGGGCCCGCCTGCGGGCAGGACAGGGCAGCAGAGGCCGCGTCAGGGAGGCCGAGGGGCTGCGGGCGTTCTGGCCTGGAGGAAGGAGCCGCTTACCCAGGCGGGCACGGCAGGAGGAGCAGGCGCGGGAGGAAGAGCCCCGAGCAAACCTCCGTGAGCCGCGTGTGGCCTCCCAGAGGGACCCTTCCGGAAGGAGTGCTCAAACCCCAGAATCGGCGGAGCAGGAGTTTGCGGCTTCTTGCTACGGCCCGTCTGGTTTTCTAATTGTCACCCGCGCCTAGCTGTGTCGCCTTGCAAAGGGGGGACCGTGTACCTAACACACCGCTGTTCAGAAGGTATGGTGTTATGCATCCTGCGAGTTAAGCCAGACTGTAACCTTCCAGAAAGGAGGACTGCGCTGTTCACGCTCACTCACAGTGTGTGATTCGCCAGCTAAAGCCACACTGGGAGAAGCTGGAGTTCACTAAAATTAAAACCCTTCAGAGGGCGCCTAGGAGGCTCGGTCCATTAAGGGTCCGGCTTCGGCTGTGCTGACAGCTCAGAGCCTGGAGCCAGCTTCGGATTCTGTGTCCCCCCCTCTCTCGGCTCATGTTCTGTGTCTCAAAAATAAAATAAACATTAAAAAATTAAAAATATTATTAGACACCTTCATGCACAGAAAGGACACTATCACAACACGAAAACCAACCCATAGAATAGGAGGAAGTAGTCACAAATCGGATATGTGATAAGTAATCGATACCAATAATGTGTAAGAACTCTTGTTAACTCAGTAACAAGAAAACCAACCCAATAAAAAATTGAAGAAGGACCCAAATAGACATTTCTCCAGGGAAGATCTGTCAGTGAACAAAACGCACAGGACAAGAGGCTCGATGTCATCAGAGAAAGGCTCGTCAAAGACGCATCGAGGGGCGGCTGGGCGGCCCAGTCAGCTGCGCATCCGACTCCTGATCTCATCTCAGGTTATGATCTCACGGTGCGTGGGTTCGAGGCCGGCACTCGGCTCTGTGCTGACACTGCGGCGTCTGCTTGGGATTCTATTTCCCTCTCTCTTTGCCTCTGTCTCTCTCAAAATAAGTGAATAAATTGAAAAAATTAAAAAAAAAAAGGATACAATGAGATGGCATTTCACACCCACTAGCGTGGCCGGAGTCACAAAGACAGACAGGTGAGGACGTGGGGCGTTCGCACACGGCTGGAGCGGGTGGGAAACGGGGCAGCCCCAGTGGAACACGGTGGCAGCACCTCAAATAGCTTCAACAGAGAATTACGGAGGACCCAGCAATTTAATCCTCGGTGCAAACCCTGAGGAATAAAGGCATACGTCTACACAGCACACTGTCTACCGACGCGCACAGCAGCGTTATCCACGGGGGCCAAAATGCGGAAATCAAGTGTCCGTCAGTGAATGAATGGACAAACAAAATGTGGTATGTGCCTTCGATGGAGTACATTCGACCATGAAAAAGGAGGAAACTCTGACACATGATACAACCAACATAAACCTTGCAAACAGTATGTCCAGGGCAATGAGCCGGGCTTAGAGCAAAGATGCTGTGTGATTCCGCGCGCGGGGCACCTGAGGAGGCAAATTTATAGACTCAGAAAACGGAAGAAAGGTTACTGGGCTGGGAGAAGGAGGAAGGAGTTATTGATAATGGGGACAGTTTGGGTGACGAAAAGTTCTAGAAATTCACGGAGACGGTTGCGAAACACGGTGAGCATACTTAACGCTCCCGAACTTGAATAGTTAACCCGGCGCCTGGTGCGGTGTGTTTCGCTGCTACCCGGACATTCCATCTCCCGTGTCAGGCCAGCAGAAGCTGGGAAGGACAGCGCCCCGCTTGGCTGCTGAGGCTGTGGGGCAGCAGGCCGCCTCCTGTCCTGCGGGAGGCGTCTGTCATCGCCAACAAAACCAGGGGTCTCTTTTTTCATGTTTATTTATTTTTGAGAGACAGAGACAAAGAGAGACAGAGTGTGAGCAGGGGAGGGGCAAAGAAAGAGGAAGATACAGAATCGGAAGCAGGCTCCAGGCTCTGTCAGCACAGAGCCCGATGCGGGGCTCAAACTTACAAACCATGAGATCATGACCTGAGCCGAAGTTGGATGCTTAACCGACTGAGCCACCCAGGCGCCCCAAAACTATGGGTCTTTACCTCTTGCCTTAGCAATCCTATTCTAGAAATTTATCCTGTAGGTATACCCTGAACAATACAAACGTACCTATGGCTTGGTTACTCATGGCAGCTTGGTTTGTAATTATAAAATTCTGCAAATAATTTAGATGCTCAGACATAAAAGAGTGATTGAATCAGAGTCCATCCACACATCTCTGTAAACTGATGTGGAATATTTCCAGGCTATATTGCTAAGTGAAAAACAGGAAGTGTGAGAAAGTATCTAGAGTGTGCTAACTTTGTGTATGAAAGAAGGGGAATTAAGAAAATATACATTTGCCTCCTCACCTAAGCAAAGAGGAACCTAGAAAGAAAAACCAGAGAGGACTGAGATTGATTTCAGAAGGTCGTTGCCAGGAACTGCACGGAGTGGAGAGAGAGAGAATTAGAGAAGCCATTTCTCTGAATATACCTTTTGGTACAGACCTGCCTTTTGGAATCATGTTATCACTTCAAGTATTCGAGAAAAGGAAAATAAATAAAATCTTCAACGGTGGGAGAAATTTAACACAGAAACAAATGAATCAAAAGTATTACTTCAAGAGTGAGAAAAAAATAAAACCAGTAACTCAAGCAACTTTTGAATACTGTATTTAGAGCACATGCCCCCAAGCTACAGACAAACAGACCTCTAAACAAATATTTAACTTGAATTGGTAGGCTCCCCACCCCTCCAGATATAGACAAACAAATCTGAAGCTACTTTTTGGAATTCTAGCAAGTTGAACAAATAAGTCAATCTATGGGTGAGCCCGGAGCCAAGTTCTCAGGGTTGAACAATACAATTACAAACACTGAGCCAAAGAGGAGGAGGAGGCCGAGGGGGAGGAGGTAGAAGAGGGGAGAAAGAACCCTGCAGCAATAGGTTGGAATTCGACAGCGTGAACTCAGGGGTGTGCGCACCTCACCCATTTCCCAGCTTTGTTTTCCAAGAAGGCCTAGAAGTAATGATGCACAGGAACTTTCCGGTCGCCCACAACCCTTATCTTGGTTTGTAAACACATTTTTCTCTACTTCCACTAGATACTTTTTTTTTTTTTTTAACTACCAAGGGGCCAACTAGAAATTTTACAGCAGAGAAACCACATTGACCGCTTTTTAAACACACGAATCAAAGTCAGCATAGACAGTAATGGGACTGCTGGGAAGTGCCTCTCCGTATTATGTGCAGAGGACACGGCATCATTTCCATGTTTTTCCTGCCCAAAGCGTGTAACCTGAATCTAAACATGATGACCCATCAGACAGACCCAACTTGAGGGACATTCTACAAAACAAAGAGCCTGTACTCTCCAAAAGTGACAATGTCATGAATTACAAATGAAGAATTAGGAACCGCTCCAGGTTAGTCTGGAAAAGACATGACAACTGAACGCAGTGGATCCATGATTTTGAATTTTCTGTGGCTATAAAGGGTTTGTTGGAACAAGGGGCAACAGCTCAATAAGGTCTGTAGGTTATCGTAGTGTTTCAGTCTTACTTTTCCTGGTTTTGAAATCTGTACTGCAGCTGTATAAGGGGACTCACTGTTCTCCCTTTCAGAAAAGCAGCTCACTCTCCCGGGGGTTGTCATGAGTATCAAATGCGGAATCTGGCACAAAACATTAGGTAAATACAGAGAAGGATAATAATTATTTTTAATTTTTTAACATTTATTTATTTTTGAGACAGAGACACACAGTGTGAGCAGGGGAGGGTCAGAGGGAGAGGGAGACATAGAATCCGAAGCAGGCTCCAGGCTCTGAGCTGTCAGCACAGAGCCCGACTCGGGGCGCGAACCCACGAACTGTGAGATCATGACCTGAGCTGACGGTGGCCGCTTAACCGACTGAGCCACCCAGGCACCCCCAGAGAAGGATAATTATTGTAGGAAAGAGTCTCAGAAACACCAGCTTAGGTCCAGACTGTTCCCTAGATGACTCAGAGGTGGTTCTGCCCACGGGAGCAGTGCCCACAGGTGCCCGGGGTTCCAGGAGGCGGGCTTAGAACAGCGCCCTTGGCGGGGCTTCCCGTCCCAGCTCCCGAGACGAGTCCATCCCTCCGTGGGCACGTTAACAAGAAAAATCGGTAATATCGAATACAAGACCCCAAACTCAACGGGGCGGCAGTTGATTACGGGGCTGCGACCGAGTGGGGCCTCGTGCGTGCGTGGTCCCCCCTCCCCCCCAGGGAGCGGGCATGGCCAAGGGCGCCGAGCAGGTGGCGGTCTGAGAGGCCCAGCTGCTTTCAGCGCTGCTCAGAGAGCAGGACTGCCCCTCAGGTTAAAAACGCGGACTTTCAAAAGGTAACGCGTCGCACTCGGCGGAGGGGAGAAGAACTTAGGATGTTGGTGACGTTTTCGCCCGCCACGTTTAACGTGTCCCAGCTTCTGTAGAAAGCGGTATCGCTGCCCGGCCGCCGTATCCAGAGAAACTAGTACGAAAATAATCCCCCACGGCAGCCGGCTCGGCTCAGCAGCGTCTACAGCGCTGGAAGCTGCTGACACCTGTGCCAGCTGCCGTGGCTTTTGCCACAGGCCCTGAGCCTGAAGGCGGGCTAACTTCTGGTTAAGCGTGTACCCGCTGCCTGGGGGCCGCGGGGACTTCTCCCGGATGCGGAAGGCCTGGCGCGACGCTGCCGCGGGCTCGCCACTCTGGGCCCGTGGTCACACGGAAGCAGCTAAGTCGCTGGGCTCCGACCATCAACCCCAAACATGGGGAGACAAAATGGCGGCCGTGCCGCAGGCGGAAGCCACATACGGGTTCCGCGGCAGGCACAAACTGCAACTCCCAGAATGCTCTGGGTAGAAAGTGGGCGGGCGAGGAGCGCGCTAGCGACCCTCGATGTGGCGCTAGGCCCTATGCCCTGCCTCCTTCCCGGCGGAAACGCTCCGGAATACGTGGCCCGCTCTGGTCCTCTCACCCGCCCTTCCTCGCACTGGCCGAAGGGATTCGTAGTTCCTTTGCAGCCGACTTGAGCCTCTCTCGGGCCTTAAGAAACTACATTTCCCGACGTGGCATCGGCGCCTGCGCACAACGCTGCGGAACATACTACGGTTCCCGGCGGGCCCTGCGACCCGCGCGGGTGCGTGCTGACGCGCTTAGTTGGTCGTGCTGACGTGCAGCGCGGCCCAGGCGGGGTGCGAGTGGCGCAGTCGGAGCCCGCTGCGGCCCCTGAGGAAGCGAGGAGGCGTCGGTGTCGGCTGAGGCGGGCGGACCAGCGAGGCGAGGCGGCAGCTCCGGGCCCCGAGGGTCTCGGGAGCTTGAGCAGCGGCAGCACCTCTCCCCCTCGGCGGCGGCGGGTGGAGGCGGCGGCGGCGGCGGCGGGTGAGAGGGTGAGGGAGCGCGCGAGCCGGGTGGGGGAGGGGCGGCGGCCCCGGCGCCAGGCCAAAGCGCGCGGAGAACGGTCCGGGCCGTCGCGCGCACGCGCGCTCGCCGCCCCTAGCTCACGCGGACGCCCCCGCTCGCTCGCCTCCCCTCCCCCTTCCCTTCGGTTCTCGTCGCGCGCGGCTTTTTTTTTTTTTTACCTGCCTTCCCCTCCCCCATGGCAACGGCTCGCGCCGCCGACTCCTCTCGGGTTCGCGCGCGCTCGCGCCGAGGGGGGGAGCGCGCGCCTCGGCTTCTCGCCTCCCCCACGCGTGCGGCCGCGCCGGCCCTCCCGCGGCCCCCCCCTTCCGACATTTTCTCGGGGAGGCGGCGGCGGCGGCTGCCGGGGCCTGTTCCTGGCCCCGTTCCCCCGAGCCTCCCCGGCCCTCCCGGGGGCCTGCGCTCCGGCGCGGAGCCTCCCAGACTCCCGGGCGCCGCGCCGCCCCCTCCCCCATCCCTCAAGGCCGAAAATAGGCCGCGGCGGCCCGGCCGGCACAGCGGCGGCCCGGAGCTCGACGCCCTGGAGATTAGGGAGTCCCCGCTCGGTGCTGCTTTTCTCGGGCGGCAGGGAGGCCTTGGGTGTTTCGTTTTCGTCGTCGTTGTTTTGCTTTTTCAATTTGAAGACGTGTTCAGACCGGGTGTGTAAAGGCAGGTTATGTGCCCCCCCCCCCGCCCCCCATCCCCACTCTTCCTCGTCTTCTGCAAAGTTGTGTTGAAGCTGGCGAGGCCGTTGGAGCGCTGCCTCGGGAGGAAAACGCTGGGCTCCGTTTCAGGCTGTATTTGGCACCCGACCCTTCTGAGCTTTCGTGTCCACTCTCGCTGGTCTAAGATGTCGTCCGGGCCAGAAATTCTAAACGAGCGTTTTGTTGCCTTTTCCTTGACGTGTATGAGTTTATTAGGCCTTTTCTTGAACTAGTATGTCAATTTTTTCCTGGGTTCGATAGCCTTGGCCCAGCTGCTGGAACAGCCCAGTACTGAGCTTGCTGGACTGGCCAATGGCCGTTTTCCTGCACACCCACAGCCGCCTTTTTGGTATTTCTTGTCTTGAGAATTTTCTTACTGAATTTCAAGGTTGTGCTCTTTTTCTTTCTTTGGCGTCCTGATAAATTTCCCAGTAAGAGGAATTTTTTTTTTTGTCGTAATGGGAATTTTTTTTGGGTAATGTTTGTGTACTCAGTCTGTGGACCGCAGTTGAGAGCGTCTATAAAGTTAACTGTTTTGGGTGATTTCTGTGTGTGTTCCTGTTCCCTTTTGGTTTTTCCTTTTAGTGTTTTGAGCACTGCCACAGATGTTGTGGGCTGTTTTTCTGGGGTGGGGGGTGAGGACTTATTCCTTTAAAGTTCTCCAGTTAGTTGTGAGTTAATGTCCTTCCTTAGCAGCTGCTGGTTTGCCCTCTTAAGGGAGTGGGAGGACTTTTGTGTGAGGTGGTTTGGAAGTGTGGGTGAATGGTTAAGCTGAAAAATGAATTGCACGTCAGAAGCATTCTGCAAGGAAGGCGGAAACTAGAATGGGGTTGAGGGAGGCAAAGGAGCACCAAGGTGTACAGTGGGGAGGATTGATACTCGAGAAAATGAAAGTGACTGTTGTAGGGTAAAGAAACTGATTTCTTGTGCTGTAAAGAGAATGTTCATTTCTTTGTGCATTTCTACTTTTCCTAGATTTAACTTCTTTTGTCACTCCTTTACCTTAGTATGGCTTACTGGTTTTCCAGTCTTCTGGAGTCTGCTTCTGGGATTGGGCAGGGACCCAACCTTTAGAGGTTGGGGAAGAGGTACACGCAGTTCTGGAATTGGGCAATTTCCCTTCCATTCTCAATCTCCCCATACTTAAAATTTTATTTTAGTATTTTTCCAGGTATCCACATGCGGTTCCTTCTGGAATTTTAAAAATGTAGGCTTCCTTTTTATCCAGTTTTACCTACTTTTGCTTACTTTTCATTAAACTCTTTGTTTGTTCTTTGGGGATATTGATGGGGGTCTAGTTTTCCCTCATATATATGCTCTGTGACGCTGTCTTGGACAAGATGAGGTGGAGGAAGAAATAAAGTATACGTAGTAGGAGAAAGGAATAGGATATATGTAGTTAAGAAGCGGCTAACCAGAAAAATGGGAGCTTGAGGGCTCTTCAGAGCCATGCTGGGGTTGGGACGGGTTGTGAGGCTAGAACCTTGGTGTAGGAGGCACAAAGAGAACATGAGACAGATGAGGCAGGTCTGGAAGAGAAACACTAGGAAGTGAGATCCAGGGGACTGATAGGGAAAGTTAACAGTTTTGCGCTAGTGAAGGGGGGCTATGAGGAGTGTGGCGCGTCTGAGTCAGTTTAGGGCAAGGGACGTAGAAGTGGGTCTGGAGGAGTTGGAGCAGAGGAGATTTGTTTGATCAGAGCATTGTTGAAAACAGGTGATGTTTAAGAGGAGCTAATGAGACTTGGGTGAGCTGCAGGTCACGTGAGAAAACGACTGGGAAAGAAATTAAAGGAGTAAGGTATCAGGCAGGGTAGTTGATAGCTTATAAATATTTGGAATCAAGGAAATGGCCTCATCTCTGGGAGGTAAAGTACAAGAGGATTGTGTATCCAAGGTTCTTGTGTTTCTGATATGTGTGCTGGCTTTTACTCTTGAGTGTGAGGCTGCGTGGGACACCGGGTTCATGTCAGGAACCAATCAGTCCACCTGTTCAGATCCGAAGAGCTTATCTAATCTGTTTTGTATTTGTAACAAGGTAGTCTGAAATTCTTAGCTAAGTTCTCAGAAGAGTCTTTGCACTTGGAACGTGGGCCCGTAGGTGCCACACATCTGTGGTGGTGTTTGTGTCCTGTTGGACGTCTCGGTTGTCAGATGTTAGGAATTAGATTAGTAGGTAGAGACGTCGCTTGTGCTTATTGGGCCAAAGGAGATAAAGAGACAGTGTGGAGAAATTTGAGAGAAAGGGGTTTCGTATCTTCTTACGGTGGAAAAAGAATATCTAGGTGCAGACAGAAATGGAAATGGCTCTTGCCCTTTGGGGTAAACAGACTGTAAGAGCTGGGCTGTGATTGAGTGGAAAGTATGGGAAGGGTAAGGATGGGTTTTCGTTAGAAGACCAGGAGGATTATGCAGGTAAAGGACGTTAGTGTGGAGATTCGTGTTGAAATAGGGGTGAAGAACAGGGATTCGGGTGGTGGTAAGTGGTTAGTTTGGGGTCAGGGGCCTGACCCGTGTTTCCCCGCTCCCCCCCAGGAGCGGTGGTGCCCCCCCCGGGCACGGGGCCATGTACAACGGGATCGGGCTGCCGACGCCCCGGGGCAGCGGCACCAACGGCTACGTCCAGCGCAACCTGTCCCTGGTGCGAGGCCGCCGGGGTGAGCGGCCTGACTACAAGGGAGAGGAGGAGCTGCGGCGCCTGGAGGCTGCCCTGGTGAAGCGGCCTAATCCTGACATCCTGGACCACGAGCGCAAGCGGCGCGTGGAGCTGCGATGCCTCGAGCTGGAGGAGATGATGGAAGAGCAGGGGTGAGGGGAGGCTGGGGGAGAGCCAAGCACTGAGTGAGTGCAGAGCTGGGGGAGTTAGGTGGGATGTAGGGAGCTGAGGGCTGTTGAAGAGGCCTGGACAGGAGTTGGAGGAGGGGAGGAGGTAAAGGAGCTAGTAAATCGAGAGGCAATAAGGTCCAGGGCCGGCTCAAGGTGGGAGATAGGAAGTTGTCTGCAACGAGAGAAAGCCTGAGGGAATGTGAATTATTAAGGTGAAGACACTTGGGGGAAGAGGGTAGCTATTGAGAAACGAAAAGGTGCTTTAAGGGGAGAGGTGGGAAAGCAGGTACCAGGGAAGCAAAGAGCTGAAGTGTAAGCTGACAGGTGTTGTCATTGGCAGAGAAGAGGAAGGTAAATGGATTTAAGGATTGAGGCCTTGGACAGTAGTGAAAGCAAGAAAGCAGGAATTGGAATAATATCTGGATAAGAGGGGACGGGGTTGGGTAGTGAAGTGAAGTTTTGGAAAAGGAGGACAGTTAGAAACCCTTTTAGAGCAGTGGTTTTCAAACTTCAGCAGTGGCACCCTTTTTATACAACGCACGTTACTCTGGATCTCAGGGATACCTGTTGTTGAAGGTGGGGAGGAGCACCTGGAACTTTGCCTGCTTAACTTTCTTCTTTGGCCCCCGGAGTTTAGCCTGTTTAAAATCCACTGTTCTAGAGGCTGTAGTAAGTGGAGGGAAGAAAGATAACAGTGAAAGATAAGAAAGATTTAAGAGACGGGCCCTTTGGGGGACAGTGAGTGAAAAGTTTTATGCGTGCATGAAAAGGCAAGGGATTCTCCTGGGAATAAGGAAACTTTAATCTTGGGATGGGGAAAGTGCCTAGTCAAGCTCTAACCCTGAAGGGATTTGTTCTTTAGGTACGAGGAACAGCAAATTCAGGAAAAAGTGGCCACCTTTCGACTCATGTTGCTGGAGAAGGACGTGAACCCTGGGGGAAAGGAAGAGACCCCAGGGCAGAGGCCAGCGTGAGTGTTTCCACTGTCGCTTGTTTCCTCAGGGCTCTCCTGCTCCTGCTGTTCTCTCTTCCTCAACCTCCTCCCTGCTCTTCCTCTTCCCAGTTCCATTTGGCTGCCTATGGTTGTGTGAGCGACCCTGTTTTTCTCTGTTTCCTTCTCACTTTTGCTTTTTTTCCCCAGGGTAACTGAGACTCACCAGTTGGCAGAACTGAATGAGAAAAAGAATGAGCGACTCCGTGCTGCCTTTGGTATCAGTGATTCCTATGTAGATGGCAGCTCTTTTGATCCTCAGCGTCGAGCTCGGGAAGCTAAACAGCCAGCTCCGGAGCCTCCCAAACCTTACAGGTACTCGGCGTCAGTAAACCATAGCAGTTTGTTCCTGCTTCTAAGCACTCTGCTCTACTTAGGGATGAGGGGGACTCTTTCTTCCCAAACAGTCCAGATTTTGTTTTGAAGTTGAAATGTCTAAGAAAATTTATCTTGGCACTCACCTGCTGCTTTTCATCTGTCTTCAGCCTTGTCCGGGAGTCCAGCAGCTCTCGATCACCAACCCCAAAGCAGAAGAAGAAGAAAAAGAAGAAAGATAGAGGACGGTAAGTTACTTGGAGAATTACTTTAATAGGCATGGGACCAAACCTGGTGTATCCCCCCGCCCTTTTTTTTTTTTAAGAAATAGGGAATTTTTGCTTTTAGGAAGCAGAAGAAAGTTGTCAGATATGTCAGGGAAGAGGGCGTTACCATTTTGGTTTCAGTCAGGGAAGGAACGTCTTCTGTTTTTTCGTCGGGGAAGGGGTGATTCTGCAGTTTGGCCAACTAAGAATTAACCAGTGACATCTTGAACTACTGGGATTTTCTTTTTCATTTTGAGGTTTGTTGCTTTATGGAGGAGGTACTTCTGCTTCTTGGAGAGTAAATAAGTCCTGGGCTTAGGTCTGAGACATTGGTGCTGTTTGTATTCGTTGATTAGAAACCTTTTTTGGGGGTGGGTTGTAAGTGGGAGGGTCAGGGAAGGAGCCCAGAAGAATGACTTTGTTTCTTAACGCATCTTTAGCAGGTCAGAGAGCAGCTCTCCTCGCCGAGAGAGGAAGAAGAGTTCTAAGAAGAAGAAGCACAGGTATGAGGGGGGAGTGCGTGGAGTGATTGGAGAAATTTGAGGAGTCAAGGCATAGGTATTGGTTTATGTGTTTTTCCCCCCTTCCCCTCCCAACAGGTCAGAATCTGAATCCAAAAAACGGAAGCATAGGTAAGAGCTTCTTGGGGCATTTTAGGGACATAGTGATGTGGAACGGAGAGCCAGTCTGGCCTTGCCGGTTCTCAAGGGGGTTTCTTAACGTAAAGCTCAATTCCTCCATCTTCTGCTGTCAATAATTCCCCGCTCTTTTTTTATTTTTAATTCCTTGACCTTTATATTTCACTTTGGATTTTTTCTTATTTAAAGATGGTTATTTTTAATAATCTTCCTTTATTTGTTAGGTCTCCCACTCCAAAGAGCAAACGTAAATCTAAGGACAAGAAGCGGAAGCGGTGAGTGAGTTTGTGTGAATTGGAGAGTAATTTGCTTATTAGCAAGTAGGTTAGGTGAAGGCTACCTGGTGGGGGATAGGAGAGAATCACTTGCGTCCTTGACTGACCGTGGAAAGTTGAGTTGGAAGGATGAGGAGAGCCCAGTATACGAGTGACAGCACCCTGAGCTGTGGTGGTGGCCTTCCTTCAGGTCTCGTAGTACAACACCAGCCCCCAAGAGCCGCCGGGCCCACCGTTCAACATCTGCTGACTCTGCTTCCTCTTCTGATACATCCCGGAGTCGGTAAGGGGTGGTCCAGGAGGAAGGGAGGGAGAGGGACTTGTGGGTTAATCAATTTAATATTTATTGAGCGCCCACGGTGTGCTAGGCGCTGCACAGACCATTCGGAAGACACGGTCCCTGCCCTCTAGGAGCTGACAGGCTAAAGCAACAGGATGGACAGACATATACATTTCCCCTTCTCTTTTTTTTGTTTTTGTTTTTGTTATTTTGTTATTTTTTGTTTTGTTCTGATGTATATGGACTGCCAGAATAGGGGGGGGGGGTTTGTTCGTGGTGTCTGGGGGAGGAAGGAATCCTTACCCTGGCTTCCTTTATCGGGGAAGGCTTCCTGAAGGAGGTGGGCTCAGAGGTGAGTTGTGAATGAAGTGGGTAGGGAATGGGCAGGGTGGAGGGTTTGGGGAGGTTGGGGGAGGTGAATAAAGGGGTAGAGGGAGAACATGTTGGGGGACTGTTGGGAAGAAAAGGACCAAAGTGAAGTGGACTTGAATTTTCATGAGCGATTTGAGTCTTGTGTGTAAGAGAAGGCTTCTTGGAAGAGGGTTTGTATAGTCAGGAAAGGTGGATGGGAGCTGGGGAGGGGGTTCTCTGTTCTCCCCTGAGCTGATTTCTTTCCTTTCCCCTGCCCTCAATTACCTTCCTCAGGTCTCGAAGTGCGGCAGCAAAGATCCATACAACTACCTTGACTGGGCGAAGTCCTTCCCCTGTTTCAGGGCGTCGAGGGGAGGGAGATGCACCTTCTAAGGAACCAAGTACCACCAACATAGGGCAGCCTAGCAGCCCAGAACCCTCTACAAAGCAGGTTGGCAGTCCTCATGAAGACAGAGACAAAGATAAGGAGGTAGGTTACATCTTGAGTTAATGGATGTTTTTGGGTTGCAGGGTTAAGATGGGTGTTTGAAGTGAAGGAAGGAAGTAAACTTGTTTAAAGAAGTGGATTTAGTTCTTTTTTATGTATTTTTTTTCAAGGTCTCTCTTGCATGTTCAAATTTTTTAGAATTAATGGCTTTCAAACTTACCTGGTTATTAATAGGTTTTACATCACTCTCCTGTTTGTACTTTTATGTACAATTTGAGAAAAGTTTTTTTTTTTAAATCATCATTTAGCATTACTAGAGATGTGTCTGTAGAGTTTTTTTATTTTTGTTAAATGCTGGTACCCAGTGGGTCGGTGCCTGCAGTTTGAAAACACTGCTCTGGAACTGTCTTTTCAGTGCCTGTCGTCGTATGGTTGCTATTCTGATTGAAGCTCTAATCATAGTGTTTGTTGCTTCAGCTACTTTAGTGTAATTGCTTTTCGTTAAATGCTTAGCTTTTTTGGTCCATTTTCTGTGTTCTCCGGAGTTGTTTTTCTAAAGTACAAGTCGGGTCACCTCAGAAACTTAATTTTTTTTTTTAACTTCATTTATTTAATATTTAAAGCTTTTCAAACTTTGTTTCCTTCTTTTTATGTACTACTCTCTGTTCCTATTTACATAAATCATGTTCTCGTATATTTGCTTTTATTCTTTTGTTTTAGTATTTCTGAACAGTGAAGTAAGATGCCTCACACTTTAGGAAAGTGCTTGGTTTTTCCATTTAATAAAAGTACACTTTTTTTTCTGTTGTGGCATTTTGTTAAGGTTATGATAAAAGTAGATGTTTGCATTGCTTTTGTCTAGATTGGGAGACGTTTAAAGTGATATGATGAGTCTATCTGTATCTTCATAATGTCTTCACTGTCTTTTTATATGATCTTTTGTTAATGAGTACCTGTGGTAAGGAAGAGGACCAGTTGGTGTAATCGGGTGTGTAGAGGAAGAATTTCATTGGAAAGGATGTTAGGGTCTAATGGGTGATAGGAAGTTTTGGTGCTTACATTGCTATCCGTACTTTCTTTTCCACTCTTAGAAATCTGCAATTCGACCTAGCCCCTCTCCGGAAAGGAGCAGCACAGGCCCAGAACCACCTGCTCCCACTCCGCTCCTTGCTGAGCAACATGGCGGCTCCCCACAACCCCTTGCAACAACCACCTTAAGTCAGGAGCCAGTGAACCCCCCATCTGAGGCTTCCCCAACCCGGGGCCGTTCACCACCTAAGTCTCCTGAGAAACCTCCCCAGTCATCCTCAGAGAGCTGCCCACCATCCCCTCAACCTACCAAAGTTTCTCGACATGCCAGCTCTTCCCCTGAAAGTCCTAAACCTGCACCAGCTCCTGGGTCCCGCCGAGAGATTTCTTCCTCTCCCGCATCCAAGAGTCGCTCACATGGCCGAGCAAAGCGGGATAAGTCACATTCTCATACCCCTTCTCGAAGAGTGGGGAGGTCTCGTAGCCCTACCACTGCTAAAAGGGGGCGGTCTAGGTCTCGAACCCCTACCAAAAGAGGTCATACTCGGTCCCGGTCCCCTCAGTGGCGTAGGTCCCGATCTGCACAGAGGTGGGGGCGATCCAGAAGTCCCCAGCGACGTGGTCGCTCTAGGTCTCCTCAGCGACTGGGCTGGTCTAGAAGCAGAAATACTCAGAGAAGGGGCAGGTCTAGATCAGCAAGGCGAGGCAGGTCACACTCTAGATCTCCAGCTACTAGGGGCAGATCTCGTTCTAGAACGCCAGCACGCCGGGCCAGATCCCGCTCTAGAACACCCGCCAGGCGGCGATCACGATCTAGAACACCTGCCAGACGCAGGTCTCGCTCTAGAACACCAGCCCGAAGAGGCAGGTCTCGCTCTAGAACACCGGCTAGGCGTAGATCTAGGACCCGATCGCCAGTACGACGGAGGTCTCGTAGCAGATCACCAGCCAGGAGAAGTGGCAGGTCACGCTCTAGAACTCCAGCCAGACGGCGGTCACGCTCTAGAACACCAGCCAGGAGAGGGAGATCTCGGTCCAGGACACCTGCAAGACGAGGACGATCCCGCTCTAGGACACCAGTAAGACGAGGACGATCCCGCTCTAGGACACCAGCAAGACGAAGATCTCGTAGTAGAAGTGTAGTCAGACGAGGAAGATCTCACTCTAGAACGCCACAAAGAAGAGGCAGGTCTGGTTCGTCCTCAGAACGGAAGAACAAATCCAGAATGTCACAGAGGAGGAGCAGGTCCAACTCAAGCCCGGAAATGAAAAAATCTCGAGTTTCTTCAAGACGAAGTAGGTCTCTCTCTTCACCGCGGTCCAAAGCAAAATCTCACTTGTCTTTGAGGCGAAGCCATTCAGGATCCTCTCCATGTCCTAAACAGAAGTCTCGGACACCACCAAGGCGCAGTCGGTCTGGGTCATCCCAGCCGAAAGCTAAATCTAGAACACCACCAAGGCGAAGTCGTTCTGGTTCTTCTCCTCCTCCTAATCAGAAATCTAAAACACCTTCAAGACAGAGTTCATCTCCTCAACCTAAAGTGAAGTCTGGAACACCACTGAGGCAAGAGTCTGTAACAAGTCCCCAGGCAAATGAACAATCTTCGACACCACAAATACAGAGCCGTTCAGAATCATCACCTGACCCTGAGGGGAAATCTATGACTCCCTCAAGACAAAGCTGCTCTGGGTCCTCTCCTCCTAGAATGAAACCTGGCACTCCAAGACGGAGCCGATCTGGATCATCATCTCCACAACCCAAAGTGAAGGCAGTAACGTCACCAGTCCAAAGTCATTCTGGCTCCTCTTCTCCAAGCCCTAGTAGGGTAACCTCGAAAACACCTCCAAGGCAAAGCAGATCAGTGTCTCCTTGCTCCAAGATGGAATCCAGATTGTTGCAAAGACACAGCCGTTCTAGGTCCTCTTCACCAGATACCAAAGTGAAACCTGGAACGCCACCAAGGCAAAGTCACTCAGGGTCTACTTCGCCATGCCCTAAAGTAAAGCCCCAAACTCCGTCAGGGCATAGTCTTTGTGGATCAAAGTCCCCGTGTTCCCAAGAGAAGTCTAAAGACTCACCAGCACAAAGTTCTGGATCCTTCTCTCTCTGTCAAGGAGTAAAGTCTACCACACTACCAGGAGAGCTGTATTTTGCCACCTCCTCTCTGCAACAGAAAGGACAATCTCAAATTTCACGCGACTCTGGATCTGCTGCTTCAAGTCCAGATGTGAAACAGAGTCACTCTGAGTCTCCTCTGCAGAGCAAATCTCAAACGCCTCTTAAGGGTGGCCGGTCCAGGTCCTCATCTCCAATCGCTGAGCTGGCATCCAAGTCTCCGGCAAGACCAGACAGAAGCGAATTGTCAAGTCCTAGGCTAAAATCTGGAATGTCTCCTGAGCAGAGCCAGTCTCAGTCTGACTCTTTACTATATCCTGCCATGGACTCTAAATCTCTTTTGGGGCAGAGTAGATTGGAGCATTCTGAATCAAAAGAGAAAACAGGCTTACTGCTTCAGGAGGATGTTGCTATGTCATCTCCTGGACCAAGAGACAGATCGAGTCCTTTTCTAGTGCAGGATAAACCCGAGTTCTCACCAGTACTGAGAGAGACACCTAAAACCCCATCAAGAGAAAGGGGTGGTGTTGGGTCATCCCCAGGTACAAAAGACCAAAGTGCATTAGCTAAGCCAAGCCAAGATGAGGAATTAATGGAGGTGGTCGAGAAATCTGAAGAATCCTCAAACCAGATCCTCTCCCATTTGTCTCCAGAACTTAAAGAAATGGCTGGAGGTAATTTTGAGTCCTCCCCTGAAATAGAAGAAAGACCTGCTGTGTCTTTGACCCTTGATGAACGCCAGTCACAGACTTCTTTGGAAGCAGAAGCCACTGCAGTGGCCTCTACTTGGAGAGGGCCACATTTTTCTCCCGAACATAAAGAACTGTCTAATTCCTCCCCGAGGGAGAATAGCTTTGGGTCACCTTTAGAATTCAGAAACTCAGGCCCTATTGCAGAAATGAATGCTGGATTTTCTCCTGAGGTTAAAGAAGATTTGAATGGATCTTATCCTAATCAGCTAGAGACTGATCCATTTGTAGACATGAAAGAACAATCGACAAGGTCCTCTAGACGCAGCAGTTCTGAGTTATCCCCAGATGCAGTGGAAAAAGCAGGAATGTCTTCAAATCAGAGTGTTTCTTCACCAGTGCTTGATGCAGTACCCAGAACACCATCAAGGGAAAGAAGTAGCTCTGCATCTCCTGAACTGAAAGATGGTTTACCTAGAACCCCCTCGAGGAGAAGCAGGTCTGGATCTTCCCCAGGACTTAGAGATGGGTCTGGGACTCCCTCAAGGCACAGCCTATCTGGGTCCTCTCCTGGAATGAAAGACATACCTAGAACACCATCTAGGGGGAGAAGTGAATGTGATTCTTCTCCAGAACCAAAAGCTTTGCCCCAGACTCCTAGACCAAGAAGTCGTTCTCCATCATCTCCAGAGCTCAACAACAAGTGTCTTACCCCCCAGAGAGAAAGAAGTGGGTCAGAGTCATCAGTTGAACAGAAGACCATGGCTAGGACTCCTCTTGGACAGAGAAGTCGATCTGGGTCTTCTCAAGAACTTGATGGGAAACCCAGTGCATCCCCTCAAGAAAGAAGTGAATCAGACTCTTCTCCAGATTCCAAAGCTAAGACGCGAGTACCACTTAGAGAAAGGAGTCGGTCTGGGTCTTCTCCAGAGGTTGATAGCAAAGCCCGACCTTCTCCTCGCCGTAGTAGGTCTGCTTCATCCCCTGAAGTTAAAGATAAGCCGAGAGCTGCACCCAGAGCACAGAGTGGTTCTGATTCTTCTCCAGAACCCAAGGCTCCTCTCCTTAGAGCTCTTCCCAGACGAAGCAGATCACGTTCATCAAGCAAAGGGAGAGGCCCTTCTCCTGAAGGAAGCAGCAGTTCAGAGTCCTCTCCAGAACACCCACCCAAATCCAGAACTGCTAGAAGAAGCTCTAGGTCATCACCAGAGCCCAAGACCAAGTCCCGCACTCCACCTCGCCGTCGCAGCTCTCGATCGTCTCCTGAACTGACCAGGAAGGCCAGGCTCTCTCGTAGAAGCCGCTCTGCATCATCTTCACCAGAGACCCGTTCTAGGACCCCCCCAAGACGCCGAAGAAGTCCTTCAGTGTCTTCCCCAGAGCCAGCTGAAAAGTCGAGATCCTCACGCCGGCGACGCTCAGCTTCATCCCCACGTGCTAAGACAACGTCAAGGAGAGGCCGTTCTCCTTCACCAAAGCCTCGTGGGCTTCAGAGATCCCGTTCCCGCTCAAGGAGGGAGAAAACCAGAACAACTCGACGTCGAGATAGGTCTGGATCTTCTCAGTCAACTTCTCGGAGAAGACAGCGGAGCCGGTCAAGGTCTCGGGTCACTCGTCGGCGGAGGGGAGGCTCTGGTTACCATTCGAGGTCACCTGCCCGGCAGGAGAGTTCCCGAACTTCTTCCCGACGCCGAAGAGGTCGTTCGCGGACACCCCCAGCCAGTCGCAAGCGGTCCCGTTCACGCACATCACCAGCTCCATGGAAACGTTCAAGGTCTCGGGCCTCTCCAGCCACGCACCGGCGATCCAGGTCCAGAACACCTCTGGTCAGCCGCCGTAGGTCCAGGTCTCGAACTTCACCAGTCAGTCGGAGACGATCAAGGTCCAGGACATCAGTGACTCGACGACGATCTCGATCCAGAGCATCGCCAGTGAGTCGAAGGCGATCCAGGTCCAGAACACCACCAGTAACCCGCCGTCGTTCAAGATCCAGAACCCCGACACGCCGTCGCTCCCGTTCTAGAACACCACCAGTGACTCGAAGAAGATCCAGATCTAGGACTCCACCAGTGACCAGGAGGCGATCTCGAAGCAGAACTTCTCCTATCACTCGCAGAAGATCAAGATCCAGAACGTCCCCAGTCACCCGTAGGAGATCTCGATCTCGCACATCTCCAGTAGCTCGAAGGAGGTCCCGTTCTCGAACCTCTCCAGTGACACGCCGGCGATCTCGGTCCCGGACGCCTCCAGCTATTCGGCGTCGCTCTAGGTCTCGGACCCCGCTGTTGCCACGCAAGCGTTCTCGAAGTCGCTCTCCCCTCGCTATTCGTCGCCGTTCTAGATCCCGCAGTCCGCGAACAACTCGGGGTAAACGGTCCTTAACAAGATCTCCTCCCGCTATCCGAAGGCGTTCTGCATCTGGAAGTAGTTCTGATCGTTCACGTTCTGCTACTCCTCCGGCAACAAGAAATCATTCTGGTTCTCGGACACCTCCAGTAGCGCTCAGTAGCTCCAGAATGAGCTGCTTCAGTCGTCCTAGCATGTCGCCAACTCCTCTGGACCGCTGTAGATCACCTGGAATGCTTGAACCCCTTGGCAGCTCCAGAACACCTATGTCTGTCTTGCAGCAGGCTGGTGGCTCCATGATGGATGGTCCAGGTCCCCGAATTCCGGATCACCCGAGAACATCTGTGCCAGAAAATCATGCACAGTCTAGAATTGCACTTGCCCTGACAGCCATCAGTCTTGGCACTGCTCGGCCGCCTCCATCCATGTCTGCTGCTGGCCTTGCTGCAAGAATGTCCCAGGTTCCAGCTCCAGTGCCTCTCATGAGTCTCAGAACGGCCCCAGCTGCCAGTCTTGCCAGCAGGATTCCTGCAGCCTCTGCAGCAGCCATGAACCTGGCTGGCGCCAGGACACCTGCCATACCAACAGCAGTGAACCTGGCTGACTCGAGAACACCAGCTGCCGCAGCAGCCATGAACTTGACCAGCCCCAGAACAGCAGTGGCACCTTCTGCTGTGAACCTTGCTGACCCTCGCACCCCTGCGGCCCCAGCTGTGAACCTAGCAGGAGCCAGAACTCCAGCTGCCTTAGCAGCTCTCAGTCTCACCAGCTCTGGCACTCCCCCAGCCACTGCAAACTATCCCTCCAGCTCCAGAACAGCCCAGGCCGCAGCCCCTGCCAACCTGGTGGGTCCTAGATCTGCACATGCCACAGCTCCTGTGAATATTGCCAGCTCAAGAACCCCTCCAGCCATGGCGCCTGCGAGCCTCACCAGTGCTAGAATGGCTCCAGCTTTGTCTGGTGCAAACCTTACCAGTCCCCGGGTGCCCCTCTCTGCCTACGAACGTGTTAGTGGTAGAACTTCACCACCGCTTCTTGACCGAGCCAGATCCAGAACCCCACCAGGAGGCCCAGGCTCCAGAACCCCACCATCTGCCCTGAGCCAGTCCAGAATGACCTCTGAGCGGGCTCCTTCTCCTGCCTCTAGAATGGTCCAGGCTCCTTCACAGTGTGTTCTT
This sequence comes from Mungos mungo, assembly GCA_004023785.1. Taxonomy (NCBI): domain Eukaryota; kingdom Metazoa; phylum Chordata; class Mammalia; order Carnivora; family Herpestidae; genus Mungos; species Mungos mungo. The sequence goes on from PISW01009026.1 coordinate 41,399, forward strand.
CCTCCAGCTCAGGATCGACCTAGGTCCCCTGTGCCATCTGCTTTTTCTGACCAGTCCCGAGCTTTGCTTGCCCAGACCACCCCTGTAGCAGGGTCTCAGTCCCTCTCCTCTGGGACAGTGGCAAAGACCACGTCCTCTGCTGGTGACCACAACGGCATGCTCTCTGGTCCTGTCCCGGGGATGTCCCACCCTGAGGGTGGGGAAACACCGGCCTCCACGGGGGCCCAGCAGCCTTCTGCATTGGCCGCCCTGCAGCCGGCAAAGGAGCGGCGGAGTTCCTCCTCCTCCTCCTCCTCCAGCTCCTCCTCTTCATCCTCGTCATCGTCGTCCTCCTCCTCCTCTTCCTCCGGCTCCAGTTCTAGCGACTCGGAGGGCTCTAGCCTTCCTGCTCAACCTGAGGTAGCACTGAAGAGGTGAGGGGGCTGGACTTGCCGAACTGTTGGATGGGGCAGGGGAGGGGGTGGGAGGGGGTGAGAGGGAGAAGTTCTGTCCAGAGGCTCTTGGCTCTTTGAAAGAGGTATGGGGACCCTGTCCCATAAGTTGGGGGTAGTAGAGAATGCTGGGGTGGGGGCAACGGGGGGAGGAACGGGACACATAAAAGTCTCCAAAGGTTCATTCTCTAGAGGATAATGATAAGTTTTCCGTCTCTACAGAGGACAGAACTAGAGGAAATGGACTTAATTTTACAGCAGGAGGGATGGCAGTTAGACCTCAAGAGGAACTCCCTGGGCTGGAAGGATCTTCAGAGGTCATCCCATCCCTCTCCCTGCCTCCAGGCAGGACGGCCCCTCCCCCAGCCAACCCGCACTCGCAGGGGGCCTCCCCAAGCTGCGGCTCTCCAGGGAAGGGGACCGCCCAGCTCGGCTTCCACACCTGAGCCCAGGGTCAGGTCCATCAGGGACATTCTTGAGGTTTAGCCTTGATTCCTTGTGCTGCGGGCCCGGCCTGTGCTTGTGTCAGCAGAGGTGGGGGCAGCTTGGGCCACTGCTCTCCAGAGAAGGTGCTCACTGGCTCTCTGCTCTCAGAGCTCCCAGGGCCTTTCTCCGGCACCCCTCCCCCACTGCCCTTCCTCCAGGCCAAGGAAGGTAGGGTCGGGGCTGGGGCGCAGTGTCTCCTCCTGATGCTCTGCTTCTCCCACAGGGTACCCAGCCCCACCCCAGCCCCAAAGGAGGCTGTTCGAGAAGGCCGTCCTCAGGAGCCAACCCCTGCCAAGCGGAAGAGGCGCTCCAGTAGCTCCAGTTCAAGCTCCTCCTCCTCCTCCTCCTCCTCCTCTTCCTCCTCCTCTTCCTCCTCCTCTTCCTCCTCCTCCTCTTCCTCCTCCTCCTCCTCCTCCTCTTCTACGTCTTCATCCCCCTCCCCTGCTAAGCCTGGCCCTCAGGCCTTGCCCAAACCTGCAAGCCCCAAGAAGCCGCCCCCCGGAGAGCGGAGGTGAGTGCAGCCTTGCTGGAGCTGGGAGGGGCGGGGTGTGGCGGGGTGTGGCCCTGGGCGTGAGATCCCTGCTGGGAGTCTCTGGTGGACTGTGGTGTCTGGCTGTGTGGGAGGAGTGGGCTCTCCTCTCCCCACCGCCCGTGCTGTGCCCTGTTCTGGCAAAGGGTCCAAGTGTGGGTGCTCCAATCAGAATTGTGGAGTCCTAGGTTCCTTCCTCTCCCTGCCCTTGATATGCAGCCTGTTTCCTGCTCCCGTGTCCCAGGGATTCTAGTTTTTAAATCTCCCCATTGCTACCACCAGGGCTCTGGTCTGGCCACCGTCATCTTCTCCCGACTCTGTCCACAGCCTCTTCCCTGTCTCCCTGCCTCCACGCCATTCTCTTCCACACGTAGCCAGAGGGATCTTTCTAAAACGCACATCTGGTTACTTCCCTCCACTCCACAAATCCTTCCGGGACGCCCTGTGGCCTGCAAGATAAAGCCCCACCTCTGCGGGAATGGCGTGTGAGGCTCTTCACCAACTGGCCTTGCCTGCCCTGTGTTCTCCTCTCCTGCCCGCCCCCACACATGCCCTGTGCTCCAGCCACACCCAGCGCCTTGCAGTCTAAGGAGAACCCCATGCCTTTGGACATGCTGTTCCTTCTGCCTGGAATTCCCTTGTCCGCCTGGTGAACTCCTCGTTCTGCAAGACTCCGCTCAAACAGCACCTTCGAGAAGACTACCCTTCCCCTCCTTCCCTGCCCCACGTCCCTTCCCCCCGCCCCCGCGGGTCCCCAGACCCATGTATATTGGTCCTTGTGGGGCTGCTTCCCATACACGGGGCCGAGCGGGCCTCCCTTGGCCTTCCTTCACCACCAGACTGAGCCCCTCCAAGGGCAGGGACTGTCTTTTTCTTTGCGTCCCCCGCTGCACCCCGTGCCCTGCCCAGTGGGGCACTCGGTGGATGGTGTGCGGGCGGATGGGTGAGTGAGCGGACAAAGGTGGGTCTGAGGCCGGCCCTGTGTGGTATGAGGTTTGGTGGTCAGGACCTGGGGGGTGGTCCTGAGTGCCGCCGGTGGGTTTGGAAGAGCGCGGTGCCATGGGGCTTGCTCTGCTCCCCAGGTCGCGTAGTCCCCGGAAGCCAATAGATTCCCTCCGAGATTCTCGGTCCCTCAGCTACTCGCCTGCGGAGCGCCGCCGCCCCTCGCCTCAGCCCTCGCCACGGGACCAGCAGAGGTAGGGCCTCTGGTCAGTGGCCAGCCAGGTCTGGCCACCACGCTGAAAAGTTTGGAAATTGCCAGAGGTTGGTGTTGCCTTGCACGTGACTGTCCTGTGTTGTTGCAGTAGCAGCGAACGGGGTTCCCGCAGAGGCCAGCGTGGGGACAGCCGCTCCCCTGGCCACAAGCGCAGGAGGGAGACACCCAGCCCCCGCCCCGTGCGGCACCGCTCGTCCAGGTGCGTTCTCGGCCAGCTCCTCTGCCCGGGGACTTCCGGGGCTGGCTGGGGATTTGGCACTGATCACCATCTTCTCTGTTGCAGGTCTCCTTGAATCTCTCTGGGGGGGAATCCCACCACACCCCAAGTCCTGGAGCTGTCGGGAGTGCCCCCTTTCCCCAGCAGAGTGGTGGGGAAGGGTCCTTGTCTGTCCCCCCTTGAACCCTGGCAGCCTCCTGGGGGAGGACTCCTTTCCCCCCCTTTTTCTTTGTTCCTGTGAAATGTTAATCTCTGTGAGTTTTTCCTGGTTCACGTTTTGGGGGGATTGGGGTGGGTGGGAATGAGAATGGGAGTTGCGGGAGGGGTGGACATAGTTTGGGACACCCTGGTCTTGGTTTGGAAAGGGCTGGGAGGCGTTGATGCCCCCCCCACCCCTAAGTTCTTGGGCAGAGGGGGGAGTTGGAACTTGGGAACTTGTGTGAGGTGTTCCTAGAAGGAAGGGGCAGGAGTTGAAATTAGTTGGCCCCTACTGCCCCCCCCAGTGAGGTTGTGGCCCCTCCCCCAACTTTTCTTCACGTTTCTTAAAGGCATTTTGGTTTTTTAAAATCTGTACAGCAAGAGCAACTTTTTCTGTCAAATAAAATGAGAAATGCAGGAATTGGGTCTAGAGACTGTTTATTAGGGGTGGGGGGGAAGAGATGTCCTTCCACTTTGCCACGCCCCCACCCCCAGGGGGCCCTAAAGGACTCAGGGCGGCTGCAGGCAGTGGGTGCCCCTTGGAACCCCAGTGGCCTCACCTGACGCTTCTGTTTCTGGCCTCTGCCCCTCAGCCCCAGGGCTGTGAGCTGAGAGGCAGTCACGGAAGGAACAGAGCCTCAGACTGGGCTCCTGCAGGCGGCCCGGCAAGCCCAAGGGGCTGAGGAGCAGCCTGCAGGAGCGCAGGCCCCCTCCCAGGGAAGGGGCGCCTGAGGCGGGAGAGGGTGCACAGAAAAAGGCAGCAACCAGGCAAACACCCAAATCTCTTTTATTGGGGGTGGGGGGCACTGGGGGCGGGCCCGGGGCCCCTCACTGCACCGCCTGCTCGTTGGCGCTGCTTCCGGAGTCCTGGGGCTTCATCACGTCAGGCAGCTCCGGCGGGCTGGAGAAGGGCTCGATGTGCAGGGCCTCGAACGCGGCGTCTGCCGGACAGGGGGGGAGGGGGAGCTGGAGGGAGCGCCGCCCTCCAGCTCCGGGGACCTCGGAACCAGTTCCAGCCTCTGCCATGGGAGTCTGCCCCCTCCCCTCTGCTAGCCCGGCCGTCCCTGGGGTCCCCCTCCTCTCCCTGCTGACCGTCCAGTGAGCCCAGGGGCCAGCCTGTCTCCACCCGCTTCTGTGTCTCTTCCTCCAGAATCTGCCCCATCTCCCTGTTCCACTCACACCTCCTCTCTCCCAAACACTCATTGCCAAGGTTAACCACACTGGGCTTCCCCTGCTTAAAACCTTCCCACAGCATCCCCTCACACTCCGAACAGGATCTCAGCTCCTTTCCTGTGCTGCCAGTGTTCCCATTTCAAGCTCTTCCTGTCCTAGGGCCTTTGCAGTTGCTGGTCCCTAACCGGCCATGGAGGAGGTCAACCCGAATGTCACCTCAGAGAAGCCTGCCCCAGCCACCGCACAACAGTCCCTGCAGCCCAGTGCCTGTGCATTGCTCCGGGAGCGTGTCCCTGCCACCAGCCACCACGGTCCCGTTGCCACCGACCAGCTGCTTCCCCGACTAGAACAGCAGCCACAGAAGGGCTGTCTTGTTCTTGCTGTCACCTCAACACAGAGCAAACAAGTCCCACTTTGTAACTTCTGTCCAGCACTTTCTTCCATCAGGGAACCTCTTTCCCCCTGGCTCAGGGTTCTTAACTTCCTAGGCCTCATGGGAAAAGCTCGCCATGCGTAGCAGGGTTCCGGTGTCACGCCTTGGGAGAGTGGGTCGATGACCAGAGACGCCCAGCCCCTGCAGTGCACAGGACCACTCTGCATTCTCAGCCCCAGTGTCGTCCCTGCTGAAGCTAAGACACCTGGCCCAGCCTAAGAAAAGGCTGCAGGGACGGCTCTCGCCTTTGTCCCCTCTCCCACTTTCTGGAAACGGTCTGGAGGATGCCATTTAACACTCAGCTCCCTCCGCGAGGAGAGAGCGTCCCGTGTCCGGGCCTCACCAGACTACGCGAGGACACAAGTAGGCGCCCAGCAGTGTGCTGCTGCGACCAAAGTCGCCTGTGGGAGAAGCAAAGAATAGCCAGTCCAGTCCATACTGTGTCCTGCATCAAGACAGCAATCCCCTGCCTGAGCGGGGGCGCCACCCAGGGTCTAGGCCCCCCCCACATTCAATGCCAGAACCTGGAGTCTTGGGGGGGGGAACCACACTCCTTCTGTTGGGATTTTTGTTCATCACAAAATAGGTCTGTCAGCATCTTCCCAGGGTCTCTGCGCGCCCACAGCAAAGGGCCTTTGTTCAGTACCAGGACGGGCTGCCCCGCCTCGGCTCAGGAAGCGGAAGGGGAGAGGCCTGGACCAGCCCCACACCTGCCTCGGGGCCGCTGTGAGGGTTAAAGGCTCCGAAGATTTCCATTTGCTGAGCACTCACAGGCCAAGGCTGGGGTGCATGGGGGGCTCACGCTGCCTCTGAGACTGGCCCGTGTCGCACCGGTCCATGGAGACACGGGCTCCAGTCAGGAGGGGCGGGGGCATGAAGCAGCTGCCCGCGGACATGGCTGCGTCCTGGCACAGGCGTCCTTACGAAAGGAGCAAACGCGGCTAAGGTGGTACATCCCGCCCCCCCCCCCCCCCCCCCCCCCCCCCCCCCCCCCCCCCCCGGTACAGCTTCCTCATGAGCCAAAAAAATCCTTCTCAACCAGGTTTACCCAACCATCCACACAGCCCCAGGTCCACGGCTGTGCAAACATACTCCACACAACCTTCGTGTTTCCCGAGACAAAGAATAAAACGTAAACCTCTCTACTGGGGCAAGGCCATGTATACACCGCAGGGCAGGTTTCTAAACACCGCCGGGGGGCACGCGGCAGGCAGCAGCTAGCCGAGGACTCTGGATCCGGCAGTGCCCGCAGGGGACCTAACCTCCCCGGGCTGACTCGTCCTCCTTACACCGAGCACAAGCATGGCCTCCGCAGAGATGCCGGGGGTCTAGGTGATGTCCTACAAAGGTCCCGGCCGTCGGCCTCTGAATCACGGCTCCCCGCATGACCGTTAGGAAGCCCGCGTCCATGTCTCCAAGCTGAGGACAGCAATGCTGACCTCTCAGGCTATGGAGCGTTTTAAATGGAACAAAGATAAAATTCAGAGCGCAGGGCCCTACACTCCATGAGACCTCCGTAAACATAAGCGGGGATCGTGAAGGGGTATCAGAATCCTCCATGAAACAGACTTCAGTTTCTAAAAGCGACTCATTTGCTCGTTTTTCCTTTGTGGGGGAACACATGCCGTCAGAAGATGCTGCCTGCACTGTGGGCTGGGGAGGACTGCCATGGAGGCCGGGAGGAGCCAACAGCTGGCTCTCCAGCCACCCCTTTCCTGGCCGGCTTCCACCCAGCCTGGCCACCCAGCTCACCTGCTCGGAAGGCCAGCCCCACAGTGGCTGGGGCCTGCGGCCGTGCGGTCTGACTGGTGAAGCCACACTCTCCCAGTGTCTTGCCATCATCCAGAAGCTGGTCATCCTGCGGAGAGAGGCGGGCAGGGTGTTCGGAGAGGCCCCAGGAGTGGGGAGTCCCAAGGACTTCGCTGGAAGTCAGGATTCAGGGAAGACACCCCCAAATAGGGCCCAGGACCACCCAAGGATATCAGACACTTTCCAGGGCTACGCCCAAGACTTTGCAAATCAGAACCTTCCAGGGTAGGGCTCTAGAATCTCCCCACCCCACCCCACCCAAGAAAACAAAACCCTCCAGGGGAATCTAATTTAAAGACTCAGTGACACAGTCTCCACAGGCAGGCCTGATTTGAATCCCGGCTTTGCCACCTGGGACAAACGCTTCATCTTTTTTTGATGTGAAATTTATCTGCAAGATAGGCACTCTTGGAATCCCCGACTTGTAGGGCAGCTGTGGTTTCACGGAGTGAAAGACCCACAGAAAGCACGCAGCACAGTACATGGAAGGAGCACGGGCAGCAGGAAAAAGTCTGGAATGAAAGGCCAGTCTCGTTTCCAGCATCAACGCACTTAGATGAGGAACCCCACGCTGGCGGACGCCTGAGTCAGGGACCAATACAACGGATTCCCCCAATGACAACCCAAGCCACCTGCGCTGAATAATTGTGCAGTTGGCTTCCTAAGGGGGTGGGGGTGGGGAGCAGGGGCTCTCGGAGCACCGGGAGGAGGCTGGGGAGTGATACTCGGTGGGGGAGGAACTGGGGGTCCTTTGCTCATCCTGACACCCTCCAATTGTCTGTACTAAACAGTGGGGGTGAAGGGGTGCGATTCTGATGGGCCTGCAGATAATTAAGGGCAACGGGGTTCAAATCCTAAACCAAAACCCGAAGCCAGCGACCTTGGGCTAAGCGACGCCTCGCCGAGCCTCAGTTTCCTGAATACAGAGCACGGCTGTCAGAGGCCCCTGCGCCCCCGAGGCCGCCCTCCGCCGAGCGCGGGTGCAGCCTCGCCTCCACGCGGAGGAGTTCCGGCCACTGTTGACACCAACGACGCGGCCGCCGCGCAGCGCCCGCCCGGCCCCCGCCCCAGGCCGCCGCGGCCGCACCTTGTACAGCCGCTGCTCGTCCGGCGGCCGTTTGAGGATGCCCTCGACGATGCGCTTCAGCTCGAACACGGTGCTCGACTCCTTGGCGTCCGTGAAGATGGTGGTCTTGTGGCGCCGGATCATGAGGAACACGTCCTGGGGGACAGCGGGTCGGCGTGAGCGCGGAGCCCAGCTCCCCGTGACGCCCCCCGCCCACCCCGACCCCAGCCCCGCGCGGCCAGTCGCCCCCGCCGCCCCCGGCCCGGCGCCCCTCCCCCCGCGCCCGCTCACCATCCCTGCTGCTGCCTGTCGCCCCTCGACGCGCCTGCGCGGACGCGCTCCGCCCCGTTCCCGGCAACCCGCGCTCTCGCCCCAGCGTGCCTCGCGCCCGGCGGCCCCGCCCCGTGGTCGCCATTTTAAGTGATGCGCCGAAGGCTCAGTCAGGCCGCGCGTCTGGCCGCCATCTCGGCGCCGTGGCGTGCGAGAGTGCGGCAGGGGCCCAGCCCGGACGGCGGGGGCGCCATCTTGAGAGTGGCAGAGCTGAGGCGCCCCTGTCGCAGTCGGGGGGTAGTCTGGGCGCAGGCTCGGCTCTCTTTGGGGGACGTTGGGGGCTAACTTGGCCAGTGTAGCGTATCCCCACATCCCAGGGAGAGGCAACGAATGTTGTGCATCTTGGGTCATCGGGGCAGCGGGACTTTGGCTTCTCAGCGAGACCTGGGCTGCCATCTGAGGACGGGCGCTCGCTGGCGTCCATCCTAAAGGGGTGATAATTCAGGACCTTTCAGCCAACTCCAGGGGTGGGCTGTCCCCATTTTCCCCGCCCACCCTGCCTGGGCTTTGTGCCCTGGAAGGACCCCAGGAAGCTGTCCCCTGGGTCAGGGAGTGGGCCCGGCCAACTTCCTGGAAAAAAGCAAGGCAGGGTGGAAGATGGTTCTCGCTCCCTCCTGGGGAGGAATAAAAAGGAGACCCCCCCCCCACTCCCGCCCCAAGAGCCTAGATCCCCTCAGGCTCCGGGAGGGCCAGCAGCCTTCTGCGGAGCTTCCCTCTCGACGGCCTACACCTGACTTCCCGGGCGTCGGGACCCTGTCCTGCCTCGCCCCAGATCGCAGTTACACTAGAGCGGGGTTTGAAAGAGGCTTTTTTTCTCTGACATAACCAGTGCCTACGACGGAGACAGCCTCAACTGGGTCCCTCATGGCCGGTGTCAGACTTAGGGTCCCCGTGAGGCGGTGGGTGGCCTTGGGTGCCCAACAGCTGTGCCGTCGGGGGCTCCAATTTGAGAATTCTCGATAACGGACCAAATCTGAAAGTGCTGCTGCCTTGGCCCTGAATCAAGGTGGTGACTGGCAACTATTAACCTTAAGAAATAAAAATGAGTTATTTTACCAGCAAAACTGGGCTTATCCGGGGAGAGCAGGCAATTAACAAGCAGGCTTCCCTAAGACCAGAGTCAAGTGCGGAGACCAAAGGAGAGAAATTCTCATAAAAGGGAAATCGGGGCTGCTGTAAACAAAGTGCTTTGGCGGATAGTGGGAGTTCTACGTATAGTGGCTTTTCATTGGCGGGGCTGTGACAGGCTCTCACTGTCGGAGCTGTCTCCAAGGAAGGAGGAAACCTTCGTCGGGTAGTAAAAGCACCCACCTGTGAGGTCCCGCTGGGGCTGCAATGCTGAGAACGCCCCCTGCTGGCCCCCCGGCGAAACGAGGTTTCCTTTTACTAATTTTTCACACGCAGGCTCTGGCCTCAGGCCACCAGGGATTCAAATCCTGGCTCCCGGCGCTGATTGTACAGCTTTGGGGTGATAACACTCACGAAAGTCCACTTTCCTCTTCTTTAAGATGAGAGGAGTAACTGTAAAGTTTATAGACTTTCATCAAGAATTGGTATTCTGGGGCTCCTGGGTGGCAGAGTTGGTTAAGCGTCCCACTTCCGCCCAGGTCATGATCTCACGGTTGGTGGGGTTCGCTCAAGCCCCGCATTGGGCTCTGTGCTGACAGTTCAGAGCCTGGAGCCTGCTTTGGATTCTGTATCTCCCTCTCTGCTCCTCTCCTGCTCCCGCACTGTCTCTCTCAAAAATAAACATTAAAAAAAAAAAGATGGAGTCCAGGGTGCAGGGAAAGGAAGGGCCGGCCCCCTCTCCACCTATAATGCTCTGGCCCAGCTACCCCTGGGCCTACTATCCTGAATCTGAGCCCTATTGCCATGTAGTCACCTGCCTTGTTGGCTTTGCCCTGGCAGGTGTCACAGCTCAAGACGCCTACCGGGAGGCACCCTGAGTGGGCCCACACTCCATCCCTCCAGGGATCATGCCAGTCTCTCCCCACCCTCCAGCAGACCACTTGGGTTCAAATATTAGCTCGTTAACTGCGACCTCTGGCAGGGCAGTGAGCCTCCACCTGTCTTCCCGCCCGTGAAGGGGACGGACACACAGTTGAATGCCACAAAGCCCTGGGGAGCACTAATGAGCCGATGCGCACAGCACAGGGCACTGGGGTCTGATTACAGCTCTCTCTGATGTCAGAGGTCATCAGCCTGGGGGAGGTGGCGAGGACGGCCGGGGGCCTGCCTGACCTGCGCCCTTCCCCTCAGGGTGTCTCTGTGAACCCCACGGTGCCATCCACGGGGTGGGTCGGTTGTGGGGGGTGGACTGCGGGCCCTGCAATGATGCCTCCCGCAGCGGGGGTGGGGCTCAGGAGGGGCTTGAGGGGGAGTGGGGGCTGACCCCCAGCCCCTGCCCTCCTGGGGCCACGGCGGATGGTCCCGGAGCCTCAAGATGGTGGGTGACCGGCTGGCCGGCTGCTCTCGGTTCTCCGCACAGGGAGGCTGGCTGGGCCCTTTCTGCCCCCTCACCTCCACCGCCCAATGCTCATGACAGGGACCCTTCTCTGGCCTCCAAACTCAGCCTGCAGGGTCTCGGCCTAGTGGACCTTCCCCTTTTTTTGTTAAGCGCTGATTAATAGCAGTTATCACGACTGGTAGTTACCAAGTGCGCCTCTCGGTGGCAGGTGTTTCGCAAGTACTTTCATGTAGACGCACAAGTCGGTGTGGGGTGTGGGGCAGCTGCCCAGCTCCAACCTAGTCCCACCGCTTACCGGCCATGGGGCCTTCGGGCGCGCCGCGTCAGCGCTCTGGGCCGGTTTCCCCACCCATGAAACTGAAAACGAGAGCCCCCTCCTGGGTGTCCCGAGAGCGAGCAAGAGCGCAGTCGTGCGAGGCACAGCACGCATGCTCGGTGGGCAGAGGTCGGGCCTGAGCCACTGCCTTAGCGCTCCCGGCAGGCAGTCCCGACATGGCGGGGGGGGGCGGGGGGGGTATCAATTCGGATTACTTAGAGGAAAGCAAGGCCGCGTCAGTACTCCTGGGGGAGGCTGGGCTGTCTGGTTGCAGCACTGCCAACCAGAGCAGGTAGGCAAACAGGAAGTGCCTGCCTTAGATAGGAGCCCAGCACCCCCCTTGCTTGGGGCTTCCCAGGACCACCCTTGCCACCTGGGGCACCCCCCCACCCCCACCGCCCCCCAGGCTGCACAGCCTCCCAGCCTGTCTCCTGGCAGCTGTGGTGCTGGGGCGGGGGGGGCGGGGCAGGATGCAGCTGTGTCTGATACAAGGCCAGGTCACCCCCACGTCCCCACTGACCTTGCGGACAGACGGGAATGCTCCAGCGCAGGGCGAGGTGCCACCGAGCCAGTCCCAGGACGCTGGCGCAGCCGGAAGGGGCCGAGGGAAGGGAAGCCAGCCGCCCTCACCGTCGGGCGGCCAGCGGACTCAAGGCAACTGCGAACCCGCCCCTGCCTTTCCCATCTGCCCCTAGAGTCCGATCAGCTGGGTTGGAATCCCCATCTACCTCCCGCCCGCCACGTGCCTCTGGGCCTCAGCTCTCAGCCCACAAACGGGGGCAGGTGAGGATCCCACGGGCCGGGGCAGCGGAGCCCCCTGCGCGGCATCGGCAGGGGCTTGACGAGGGACAGCTGATCCCTCCCCTGGCACGCCCAGCTCCTGTTTCCCTGGCTCCTGGGCTCCCCGTTTAGCTCTCAGTTTGCACTTGGGAAACACAGGGCTCTCGGAGTGCAGATCCTTTACTCAAATCACAGCGAGTCCCGGGCCGCAGCAGACCGGCCCGTGCCCCCGGCTTGCTCCTATCTCGTGGCTTGGGAGGCATCCCGGACACGGCCCCTTAGCCGGCTCCGGGCTGACGGAGCCACCGAGGATGGCCGGCATCACCCAGCTGCGGTCAGCAGGCTCCCCTTGCTGACATGTCCACGACACGCCCCGTTCTGGACTCCCTGCTCCCCGATAACCACCCCTAAAGGCAGCGAAGCTTGACCCCAGATGGATGGCCCTCAGCCTGGGGGAGACAGCAGCCTGGAGCTCCGCACGGCCCAAGTCCATGCCCCACCCGGCCTGGCGGCAACCGCCTGACACACCCACGTTCTTCCCTGGGAGCAAAGGGAGGGAGTGAGCCTCAGGTCTGCCCCGCCACACCGCACCTTTGATGGCCTCCCCTGTCCCCTGTTCCTCCCCTGACTCTGTTAACTCCAAAGATTAGGCCTTGGGGTTTCCAGCTGTTGTTCCATTTCCTGTTCCTTCGGCAATTCTAGAAACCCAAGCTGTATCTATTGGGATGGTCTCTGGCCTGGGGATGAGGAGATGGCGGGGAAGGCCCTGGAACCAGATCCCAGGCCCATACCGCTGGGCAGGGAGCTGCAAAAGGCCGAATGCGGGGGCGGTGGGGGGGGGGGGATCCTGGATGGATTGTGTGGGCCCTGCCATGGGGAGGAAACCGCCCGAGACTCTCTGCAGAGGAATGACTATAACAGAAACAATCCCGCCCGGCAGGAGCTCTGATCAGGCCTGCCCGGGGGCCCCTGGCCAGACCACGGATGCCCCAGAGCCCTGGGCCTTTTAAGAGCGTATGGTGCGCCCAGCCAGACCCCTGGGGCACCTCCATTGCCATGGGGCACGACCTATACGTTTTCTGCTGCTATGTAGTAAAGGACTACCAACATGGCAGCCTGAAACAGAGATTTATTAAATCACGACTCTGGGGGCCAGGGGTCTGGGTGGGCTCTGCTGGGTTCAAGGGCTTGGCCCGGCGGGCACACTGCCGGGGACTCTTGTCTGGAGGCTGTGGGGAGAACTGGGTCCCAAGGTTGTCGGTCAGATTCCCCTCCTTGCACATGGGGCACACAGAGGTGCCTCCCTGTTGGCTGCCAGCAGTGGGGCGCGGGGGGCTGCCCTCAGCTCCTGGAGGCCACTCCCGTGCAGGTCCTCGCCGGCAGCTCCTCCACGTTCAAAGTCAGCAACGGAGAATCATCTCCCTGGTGCCTCTCACATGTTGAATCTCCCTGACTCCCTCCAGGAAAAGGCGGGCACACGGGCCAGATGGGGCACCAGCTGGCATGCCCACCTCCGGGTGCCCAGGCCCCTGCCTGGAGCTGAGAAGGGTAACCAGGAGCAGGAAGGGGAGGGAGGGGGTGTGAGACCCCGGGACGCAGGGGAGGCCCCTGGAGGGCTGGCGGTAGGGCTTGGTGAGCTCCAGGGAGGAGACGGGAAAGACGCATGACCCCCTAGCTTTACAAGGCCTACGGGCCTCAAGTGAGACGGGGCAAGATGGGGGGAACGTGCAGGTCCTCAGACGATCCCCAGCCTCCGCCTCCAGGTCAGTGTTACTGCGTCAGAGGCTGAGGCGAGCCTGAATCCAGGGGCTGTAGGTGGCCACGCTGGTGTAGACACCTGGCCGGTTGGGCAGGGCACAGCCCTTGCCCCAGCTCACCACTCCCACCAGGACCCAGCGCCCAGACTTCACACAGGTCAGGGGTCCCCCAGAGTCACCCTGCAGGAGGAAGTCAGGTCTCAGCCCTGTGAGGATCTGGGCCGGCCGCCCCGGGTCTCGGGGTCTAGGAGGCAGGGTGCTGGGCACGGGGCGCGGAGTCCGGGGGCCCCAGCAGCTCCCCGCACCTGACAGGCGTCTTTGTGGCCCTCCACGTAGCCGGCACACAGGTTCCCGGGCTGCACTATGTGCTCCGCGCGGGGCACGCTCGTGCCCACGTGGTAGAGGCGGTCACAGGTGCGCGCGTCCAGCAGCGGCACCCTCACTCCCTGCAGAGGCCGCCACTCTGGGAGTGGCACTGGAAGGAGGAAGGGGGACTTCTAGGAGCGGGGAGGGGGTGCGGCAGAAAGCCGGAGTGGTGGGAGAGGCGGGGGTGAGGGTCTGACTTGCCCCGGGGACCCACTTGTCTGACCAGCAGGAGGTCTGCGTCCCTGGAGGTCTCGCCGTGTCCGGATTGGGCCAGTGGAGGCTCCCGGCCAGAGGGAGGTGGAGAAGGCTCCCCTGTCCCTCCCCACAGCCCCCTGCCTCACCTCCGGGGTGGAGGCTGCCCCAGCCGGTGACCCAGCACGGCGTTCCAGGGGGCGGGCGGGCCCCGGGCTCCGGCAGGCAGACGGGCTGCACGCGGGCGCTCAGGGGCACCGGGCGGCGCAGCTGCAGCAGCGCCAGGTCGCCGCGGGCGCCGTCCTCCGAGTAGTCCGGGGGCAGCAGCACCCTGCGCACGGGCGCCGAGAGCGCGCGGGGCGAGGCGGGACCCAGGCGCAGCGCCCCCAGGAGCACGCGGTACTCGGACGGCAGCGCCCGCCTGCGGGACAGGGGCGGCGCTGCGGACGGCGGCCTCTCCCGGTCCCCGCGGCACCCCGGGCCGCCGCCTCCCTGGGAGCCGGCCTGGCGGCGCCCCCCGCCCCCCGCTGACCTCGGGAAGCAGTGCGCCGCCGTCAGCACCCACTGCGGGGCGATGAGCGAGCCCCCGCACACGTGCGCCCCGCGGTGCTGGACGCTCGCCTGCCACGGCCACTGTCCGTCCCGGGCGTCCCGGCCGCCCACGATCCGACTGGACACCTGGGGCTGCCCGCAGGCTGCAGGGGACAAGGGGGCGTGGCGGTGGGTGGAAGGCCGGGGGGCTGGGGAGGAGGGTGGGACCGGAAAGGCACAGGGCCGGGGTCAGGGAGGCGGTGGCGCCAGGGCCTCTGAGGCCTCCTCACCTGCAGAGCCCGCGGCTCCAGCAGCTCCTGGAGGAGGAAGCAGGGAAGGGGTTGGATTATGAATCTGGTGTCAGATAACGGGGTGAAGGGGAGGGAGGTCAGAGATTAGGAAGGAGGGTGAAACATATCTGCGGCGCTGACCCTGCGCCAGGCCTTTGTGCAATCACCAGGTTTCCCGATTAACCCTCCCCAGAGCACTGTGAGGTGGGCACTTGTACTCCTTACACAGGCGGCATATCTGAGCTTGGAGAGCCCAAGGTCAGTGACGGAGAGACCCTGAACCTTGGAAGCCAGGATCAGGACACCCTGGAGTGCTCCAGGGGAGCCAGGCCTAGGAGGGAAAGATGGGCACTGGGAACGCCCCCACTCACCTAGCAGCAACAGGGGCAAGAGCAGGAGGCAGGCGGCGCCCCTCATTCTGTCCTCAGGGCTGGGCCAGGTAAGGGTCGTGGTGCTCAGGGTTTGGACTCGGGGTCGGTGCCTGCGAGGAGAGGAGGGTCCTTGCCCCAGGCCGTCCGTGTCCCCTCAGCCCCTGGCTGGTGCTGGACGGGTCCCCAGGGCACAGGTCCTGGGCACTTCTCTCACTCCACACCCCGGGCACCCCTGTCCCCCGAGCCCTGCAAGATTTGAGCCCCCCAAGCCTGCACGGGAGCCCTGGAGCCTGGCCCACCACCCCTTTCCATTGCCTGCCGGCTGCCCTTGAACCCTGTTCTTACCTGCGTGTGGCTGGTGCCCTCCTTGCTGACTGGGCAGGGGAGGACCTGGGGGCTTAAAGGGCGTGAGGAGTGTGGGCCTGGCCAGGCGGAGATTAAGGAGGCCAGGACGGGGCTGTGGCTGCACCGGTCCCGCCTCAAAGATGCTTTGAGCAGCGCTTTCCAGGTGGCAGGAAAGGGACACCTGGGGTTGTCAGAGGACGCCCGCCTGGCGTGGGCCAGGCGCTGAGGGCCCGCTGAGGGCCGGGCAGGGCTGGGGGCGGGGAGCTGCGGTCAGGCCGGGAAGCTCTGGACAGTCTTTGGCGGCTCATCTGTGAACCTGATCCCGGCTCCCGGCTCCTTCCGCGCCGGTCCCCGGGAGGTGCTGACGCCGCCGTTCTGCCCAGAAATCCGCCGAGCTCCAGCCGGCCCTGCCCGGCACCCACCCAGCCTGGGAAATGGCTGCCTCGAGGCCGGCCAGCACTCCTCCCTTGCTTGACCAGAAGCCGACTTGACCTTGGGACACAGGCCACTCGTGTTTGGTGTGGCCAGGCCGCGAGGCTGCTGGGCTCGGTGACGCTGGGAGATGCTGGGAACAAGGGACGGTGGAGGGTTGGGCCTGGACCGTGCGCACCACCCAAAAGGCTCGGGAGCTTCTCTCTAGCTGGTGGGCTCCCCCTCCGGCCCAGCCTCGTGGGGCGCCTTCCGCCCCGCCACCACTCCTGGGCCGCATCACTGCGTGCGGTGACAGGCGCTGGGGGAGGCCGGACTCCCGTCCACGGGGCTCCTGCGTCTGTATCAGACTGAGCCACCGAAACAGACACACTCACCTTTCTGGAAGCAGAGAAGCCCAAGAACAAGGCGTGGGCAAAGCGGGGTCCGTGCCGAGGCCGTGCTCTGGGCGCGAGGGCAGCCGCGGTCGCTCCGGGAGCTCCTGGGGCCCGTTCCTCGTGGCTCCAGGGAGGCACGCTGTGGCAGCTGCAGGGGTGCTCTGAGTCTCTGGGGAGGTGGCTCCAAACACGACCCTGTGGGCGATCAGGGCTTAGGCGGGCACCAGTGTTCCCATGGAGCCCCTGGCACGGGCCCCAGGCCACCAGAGAAGCGAGTGTGCCCGCTGCCAGGGCGCCCTGCAGAGCCACGCTGCAGGGCGGCTGATCGGGGGCACTGAACAGCACCATTCCCCAGCGACATGACGGACACCCAGGGGGGTGCGTGATCCTCTTGGGGTAACTCAGAGGGCCTCGGGGGAGGGGAGAGGAGGCCCCCGCGTTCCAGCTCCTGGGAGGGTGGGTGGTGAGAGTGGAAATTGATGGGCTCTATAGGAGACCCCACAGCATGCCTGAGAGACAGGGGGCACTTGCCACCCAGGGACCTACTGACCCCTCCGTGTGGGGCCCGGCAGTGAGAGTTGTGAGGGGGTGACTCGGACAGTCCTGTCACCTCCCAGGGCCTCAGTTCCCTTATTGTTAAGAGGAGGAAGGGAAGTTCCTGTGCCACAGTGCCCGGAGCCCAGGTGCGGTGCCCCGTGACCCTGCGAGGTGGGCAGAGGGGGGGCAGACGTGGTGGGGACCCCCCCCCAGACCCCTCCACTTGTCTCTTCACAGCCAGGGGCGGTGAAGCGGGGCGCGGAGGGGACGAATGGGCCTCAGCAGTTCCACGGGGCCCCCGAGGCTGCCCCGCTGGCCAGGTGCCGGCCAGGCTGAGGCTGGGAGGCCCCCCGATGCCGCCCCCTCCCCCCGGCCTCAGCAGAGGGCGCTCCAGGCGGGAGAGAAGCCCACGCCCAGTGTCCTTGTCCTCCGGGGGACGATGCCGAGCCGTGCCCTGTGGTTTCTCAGGTCCAGCAGGACCGTGGCATCTGCATGGAGGGGCGCACCGGCATGAGCACCGGGGGGAACTCGGGTGCTCCCCCCACGGCACCCCCTCCGGTCTTCCTGGCCCCCAGCGCCCCTGGGGCCACTAACGTCCTCCCAGAAACTCTCTCTCTGAACTAACCAGGGAGGGCTCTGCGGCTTGGCACGCACACCTGCCCGGCGCAGACAGCCGGAGCACGACTGAGGAGGGAGGGGCTGGCCCCCGGGGCCGCGAGGGCGTCCAGGGCGCCTCCGGGGCCACAGACGCCCTCCGAAGCATCGGCTGCGACATGCTGATGTGTTTATTGGAAAAGGGACAGAAGGGGACTGAGATGGCTCGCCAGTAGGCTGTCCTGCCACCAGGGTGCCCCCAGCGCTGGGTGACGTGCCCGGTGCCGCGCTCCCTACGGCGCCCGCACGCGCTCGGGCACGCCGGCCAGCTGTGGGAGCCCCGCCCAGAGCGCGGCCATCAGCATCCGGATCCAGCCGAAGTGCCTGCTGACGTTGGTGTAGATGCCGGGCCGGTTGGGCCTCCCACAGCCCGATCCCCAGCTCACGATTCCAACCTGAATCCACAGCCCTCTCTTCTCGCAGGCCAGGGGTCCGCCGGAGTCACCCTAGGGAGCAGCGCGGGTGAGCCAGGCCTGGCCGGGTGGGGGGCAGGTGAGGGGCTTGCGGAGAGCCGGGACAGCAGGAGGGGCGGCGGGGCCAGGCAGGCTGGGTGCACATCCTGCTCCCCACCCCGGGAAGGGAGCAAGTCTCGGTTTCTGCATCTGCAAAGTGGGGCGCTGGTCTCCGACTGCCCCTCCCCCTCCCCTCAGGTGTCAGGTGAGACTCAAAGGAGACACAGTTAATGTGAGCAGTTAATGCTGGTTTTAGAAGCTGGATAAATGGGGCCAACGGTCCTTTTCTCTGAATAAGCTCAGGGTGGGCTGGTGGCATCGGGGGCTTGCAGCCAGCCGGAGGCGGGGACGGCTGGGCCCTGGTGGGGGCAGGGGTACTCACTCTGCAGGCGTCACGGCCGTTCTCAGAGCCAGCACAAAGCATGTCATCTGGGTTGTGACTGCGGGGACCAGGACGCTGGAGCAGGGGCCACACCTGGAGGTGTTGATGACGGACACCTGTGCCTCCTGGAGGCGGACGGGAGGTGCAGAGCTGCAGGGACTGGGGGAGAGACGAAGCGGCAGCTTCAGCCTCTCCTCTGCCATCTGGGACGGGGTGGGGGGTGCAGGGAGCCCCGGATCCGGCCATGGCTCTCGAGGACTCCTCTGCCGTAGCCCAGCACCCTGCACACTGTGGGTGACGAACTATATCACAGAAGGACCCAAGGCAAGGAGAGGCGGTGACTACTTCTCCTTGAGACTCAGCTTCCCCAGGTGGAGAAGGAAGATGACAGCTCCTGGCTGAGCCAGTGGGGAGGTCCCTCGGCCACAGCATGCGCAGGGGGCGGGGCTACACACGGACATGCTTCAGGAAATGCTGCAGATTTTTAAAAGAATGTTTATTTTTGAGAGAGAGCGAGTGAGGTGGCGTTGGGGGGGGGGAGGGGAGCGGCAGAGACACACACAGAATCTGAGCCAGGCTCCAGGCTCTGAGCTGTCAGAGCAGAGCCCCACGTGGGCTTGAACTCCCGAGCCATGAGCTCATGACCTGAGAGAAGTCAGATGGTTAACTGAGCCACCCAGGCGCCCTGAAAATGCCCCAGATTTGAAAAAAGACACGAAGCTATATCCTGAAGAAGCGGAACAATCTCCAAGTAGGAGAAAGACAAACCAAGAGATCTACACGGAGATATATTTTCATCCAAGTGTCAAGAGACACAGACAGAAGACAAAGTATCAAAGGAGAAGCTGGTAAACCACAAGGGAGAAGCTGCCCGTCACGTAAAAGGTGTCCAACAACAGTAACAGCCGCGTTCTTCTCAGATACCCCGGCCGCCTGGAGGCGGCGGGATGACACACTGAAAGTGCAGAAAGAGGAAAAGTCAACCAAGAATTCTGTATCCGGCAAAACGATCCTTCAGGGAATGAGGCAGCGAGTGGGAGATTCTCACTAAACAGACGCCAAGAAGGTTCATCCCTAGCAGACCTGCCTTATAGGAAATGGAACGTGAGCAAGGCCGCTGGTCAGGACCCTGGCCGGTGTCCGTTCAAGGCAGAGAGGGAGCGGAGGGCTGGGAAAGGTGACCAACTGGGTAAACAGGAGAGCTGGTTTTATTAGTTTTGGTTGATCGCGTTTTCTTCCTTAAGACATAAGCACCAGCCAATTACAAATCCCTGTCAATGGTCGCGTGATATGTAAACTTGACAACAGCAACTTAAAGGGGAGGAAGGAGCTGTGTGAGGGACAGAATTTCTGTGCATTATTGAAGCTAAGTTGGTATTAATTCAACACGGATTGTTATACATTTAAGTTGTTGGGGCATCTGGCTCAGGCGGTGGAGCGTGCGGCTACTGAGTTTGGCTCATGATCCCAGAGTTGTGGGATCGAGCCCCACCTCAGGCTTTGTGTTGAGCTTGGAGCCTGCTTACTATTCCCCCCCCTCTCCTTCTGCCCTGCCCCCGCCCTCTCCTCCACTTGGGCACTTTCTCTCTCAAGTTAAAAAAAATACACCAAGTTTTGAAAAAGTCTTTAAAGAATATATTTAGGTTGTTAATTGCAATCCCCAGGGCAACCACTAAGAAAATATACAGGACACGAAATGGGAAGGGGATCGACCCAGAACACTAATAAAAAATCAATGAAGCACAGAAGGAGGAAATAAACAAGACAGAAGATACAGATACAGATACGGAAAGTTGTGACGCGACACAGACCAGAAGCAGAACACTGGCAGACGCAAATCCTTGCTCACCGGGAGTCAGTTTCAACGTCAGGGGGTTAAACCTGCAAGTAAAAGGCAGGAATGAACAGAATGGGTTGGAAACAGGATCCAGGGACGCCCGGGGGGCTCAGTCGGCGCAGCGTCAGACTTCACCTCGGCCTGGCCCAGGTCACACCCCCAGGGCCGTGGATGGAGCCCCACACTGGGCTCCATACTGAGCGTGGAGCCTGCTTGGGATTCTCCCTCTCTCTCCCTCGGCCCCTCTCCACCTGCTTGCACTCGCTTTCTCTAAAAGTAATTTTAAAAATGTATTATTTTTTAAATGTTTTATTATTTATTTTTGAGTGAGAGAGACAGACCGCAAGCAGGGGAGGGGCAGAGGGAGAGGGAGACATAGAATTCAAAGCCGGTTCCAGGCTCTGAGCTGTCAGCACACAGCCTGACACGGGACTCGAACTCACAAGCTGGGCGATCGTGGCCTGACCTGAAGTCGGACGCTTAACCGACTGAGCCACCCAGGCGCCCCCGCCCCCAAAAAGATTTTAAAAACACAGGCTCCAACTATATGCTGTGTACAAGACCACAATTTTGGATCCAAAGGCACACATAGTTGAAAGTGAAAGGCTAGAAAAAGAGATTCTGTGCAAATAAAAACCAGAAAAGAGCAGAGGTTACTATTTTAAAGTTAGACACAATAGTTTCGGTTAAAAGTGTCAAAAATCATCAAGAAGATATAATAATTATATCATTATAGCAACCCCCAAAATATATGAAGCAAAACTGATAGACCCGGTGGGAGAAACAGGTCTACAACAACAGTTAGAGGTTCTACATCCCGCTTTTACTTTTTTTAATTAAAAACATTTTTTAAACATTTTTTTTATTTTTGAAAGACAGAAAAAGAGCACAAGCGGGGGAGGGGTGGAGAGAGAGGGAGACATAGAATCCGAAGCAGGCCCCAGGCTCTGAGTTGTCAGCACAGAGCCCCACACAGGGTTCGAACCCATGAACTGTGAGATCATGACCTGAGCCAAAGTCGGATCCTCGACCAACTGAGCCTCCCAGGCGCCCCAAAGAGTCTGTCCAATTCTTGACTTCAGTTCAGGTCATGATGTCACGGTTGGGGAGTTCGAGCCCTGGATCGGGCTCTGTGCTAACGGTGCAGAGCCTGCTTAGGATTCTTTCTTTCCCTCTCTTTCTGCCCACCCCCCCCTCACAAAACAGAAAACAAACAAAAAGTAAACTTAGGATTACCATGTGATCCAGCAACTGCACTCCTAAATATATACCAAAAAAAACTGACAAGAGGTGTTCAAATAAAAATTTGTATATAAATGTTCACAACAGCTCTATTCACAGTATCCAAAACACAGAAACAACACGAACGTCCACCAGTGGAAGGATGGAGAAACACACTGCAGTCTATCCACAGGATGACCTGATGACCTGATTTTCGGCCGTAAAAAGGAAGGCGAGTCTGACACACCCTAGCACCCAGATGAACCTCGGAACCATCACGCCGCGAGAAAGAAGCCAAACACGGAAGTTCACACGGTGTACGGATCCATTTACGTGAAAAATCCAGAACACGGAAACCCATCAACACAAAAGGCTTGGGGGGCCTGGGTAGCTGAGTTGGTTAAGTGTGTGACTCCTGACTTCAGCTCTGGCCATGATCTCATGGTTGTGGGTTCAAACCCTGCGTCCGGCTCTGCGCTGTCGGTGTGGAGACTGTTTGGGATTCTCTCTTCCTCTCTCTGCTCTCCCTCTCAAAATAAATAAAACTTAAAAAACATTTTTAAAGACTGATTAACTGATTAACTCACTGTTGTATGAACCAAGCCCCCCCCCCCCGCCAAAATGGGGCACAGGTACAAGCCTGACCATACGTGAGCCTTGGATGTGCCGAGTGAAGGCTCAGGGACAGAACCACACTTTGTAGGATTCTGTCTCTTCGTGGCAGAGAGGAGAGTAGGTGAATTAGAAGACACAGTGACAGCAAAAGAGAAAGCCGAGAAAAAGAGAGAGAAGTTGATACAGGAGCAGGAAAGGAGAATTCAAGACCGGAGTGATAAAATCAAACGGAACAATATCCGTGTCACAGGAGTTCCTGGAGAAGAAAGAGAAAACGGTCCTGAAGGGGTCCGTGATCACATTATAGCCATGAACCTCCCAATCTGGGGAAGGATCCTGTCTCTTCGAAATGGCCCCAGTGCGGAAAGCCACGGGGACAGGAAGCAGCCTGGTGACCGCCAGGGGAAACCGGGGAACTGGGCAGAAAGCTGGTAAGTACGGGGTTCACGTGGAGATGACAGAAACGTTCTGGAGTGGACAGCGGGCACAGGTGCCCAGCTGCGGTTACACTAAAAACCACTGAACTGGATACTTGAAAATGGCGAATTTTAGGTTTTGTGAGTTAAATTTCAATTAAAAACCCCCAAACACACAAGGCCTTTCTGACAGTCCACCTCAGAAGCTTCCAGACCCCTGCAGGCCTTTCTCACAGGACCTCTCCCAACCCCAGCACCCCTGCAGGCCGGTGGGGAGCGCCCCTGGGCCCAGCTGGCCACCCCCTCACTGTGGCTTCCGGCTCAGTCTCCGGAAGGCAGAGGGAACGGGGTGTGGGGACAGCTGCGCGCAGGGACCCAGCCGCACACAGACCGGGTGGGGGCTGCTGAGGCTGGTGTCGTCGGGACGGACGGCGGAGCACAGAGCCCCCCGGCCTACCCCCCCCCCACCTGCCCCCAGCCTCACCTTGTTCTTCTTCTACATTCCCCCAGCCGGTCACCCAGCAGTTGGTCCGGTTCTGGAACTCGGAGGAGGAGGCCGCGACGCAGATGGGCTGGATGTTCTGACTGTAGGTGACGGAGGCGGCCAGCCTCAGCAGCGCGATGTCCGAGCGAAGTCCCGCCGACTGGGGATACATAACGACATCCGTCACCCTGCACCGACGGTGGAAGGCCCACGGTCTCCAGGAGGGCGGCCTGGAGGACAGCTCACCCGGCTGAGCCGTCCACGTTGAGGGACCTTTGCGCCTGGCGAGGGAGGAGAGAGCAGTCAAGGGTCCTTAGAGGAGGGAGGGCGCCCTGAGCGCCCGTGCTGGGGGCACTGCCTGGGCCCACCCTGGACATGTTAGCACTTCCTCTCACAGGCCAACGCGCCCGGTGTGGCAATGCTGACAGTCCAGAGCAGGTGGGCCGAAGTCCCAGAACCCAGGGACTGGGGTGTGAGGGTGGGGCAGGAAGGTGCCGCCCCTGAGGGCCTGTCAGGCTACTCACACAACCAACTTGTCACCTCCTGCAGCAATCCTGACCCGGAATGAAGAGGGCGCGGGGGAGGGGCTCAGTTGGTGGGGTGTCCAGCCCTTGATTTCAGCTCAGGTCGCGGTCTCAAGGTTCGTGGGGTTGAGCCCTGCATCCAGGAGGCTCAGTGTGGGGCCTTCTTGGGATTCTGTCTCTCCCTCCCCCTCTCTCTGTTCCTCCCCTGATTGTTCTTGCTCTCTCTCAAAATAAATAAATAAACCCTTAAAAAAATGAACAGATGCATACGACTAGGAAGGTGGAATCAAAATAGCTTCCCCTGGCCACGGTCTGGCAGGCCAGGCCCGGTGCCCAGACCCTGCCCACCTGTCTGCCCCGTGGTACACCTGCCCCGGGAGGCGGGATGGGGGCGGGGGAGGTGGCGGCTGGAACTGCCGTTGGGGGAGAAGAGAAGTCAGAAAAGAAAGGAACACGACACAAAAGTGCATGGGAATGTTGTGAAGAACGTTCTGCAAAAAAAACAGTACAGGGTTTTCTCACGGGGCTGCAGCCGGGCCTGGGGCTCAGGAACACGTGAGAGCCGGATCCACAGGTGTCAGGCACGCAGGACGTGTCCCCCTCAACCCCCGATCAGAGGGCCGCCCGCCCCCAGACTCACTTTTCAAAGCAGTGCGCGGCCGAGAGCACCCAGCGGCGGCCGAGCAGGCTGGCCCCGCAGTGGTGGGAGCCCCACAAGCGCAGGCTGCCCTGCCACGGCCAGCGCCCCAGCTCCGAGTCCCTTCCGCCCACCACGCGCGTGGAGACGGTTCGGCGGCCGCAGGGCCCTGGAACGGACACACGGACACGCGGCTGGCTGACCCCGCCCGCCCCACCTGCCCGCGCGCGCCTAGGTAAGGGGCTCCTGGGAAAACCGGGGGACCTCGCGCGCCCCTCCCCACGTGGTGCGCGGCCCCGCCCCTCTCCTCCCCTCCCCCCTGGGCCCGGCAGTTACAGGTGAGCAACGACGAGTTCTCGAAACCTGCGCGGAGGAGAGGAAAAGATGAGGCGCCCCCTGCGCTCCCGCTCGGGTGCCCTGCGCTGCGGAGCGCGCGTCCTGGGCGCCTTACCTGGAAACAGCCGGTCCAGATCCGGAAACTCTGGGGGCGGGGGACGGGGGGGCAGGTGAGCTCCCCCCCGCCCCGCACGCGCCCCAGCCGCCCCCCACCAGCCCCGGGGCGGCCCGCAGCCCCCGCCGGAGCTCACCCTGCGTCTGGAGCTCCGCCCGCACCAACAGCTGCGCCAGCAGCAGCGCCCGGACGCGCGCGCCCATGGCCGCGTCTGCCGCCTCGGGGCTGCCCTGGGCTTCCGCCCGCTCGGGGCGCCCCGTGGGCGAGAGGGAACGCCCGCGACGCTGGCCCCCCCCC